>CM035802.1:20150909-20273409 GCA_020466265.1 Siphamia tubifer
TGATCACAGTGCATCTGGTTGTTTCAGCATTGGCTACTTGCAAAGGTGGCAAAAATACTCACATTCCGTACTTAAGTAGAAGTACAGATAGCCACACAGCTACACAGTGTAGAAGTACTGATTCAACCCCTTTACTTAAGCAAAAGTAAAAAGAAAATTACAGCTTCTCAATTGTAATAAAGTACAAAAATAAAAAGGAAAACTTCATACTGAATACTAAACCAAACAAAATCATAAACATTTCAAAAGTAGCCACAAGTAAAGCCTTTAAAAGTGAGTTACTTCTTCACTGATTTTCCCACTGAAGCGACATATTTTACATACTGTCACATCCATTTAGTTGGAAAAAGAGTATAAAGTACAGATATTTATGCAAAAATTAGGGAGTAAAAGCAAAAAGTTGCCAGAAAAAGAAATAAAAAACATAAACTTAAAAAAACTCTACTTAAGTACAGTAACAAATACCTCAATTTACAAAAGACCCAACTAACAAATAATCCAAGTTATGTAATGTAAAATTTGCGTCTCTGAATACAAAAGAAAAAAACGAAACGTAAATACAGTACTGTACATAAATACGTATATGTACTGTACACTTGTACATCGTGTGCCTTCGACCCTCACTCGTCACAGTTCTAACACGTTCCCACACTGATCGCGGTAAGCGCAGGCAGCAAACAGGAAACCCATTCATTGTGTATGTGCTAGCAAAGCGCAAGGGTGCAGAGCTCTGTGCGTTGCTCAATGGCGCTTGTCTCCTCCTCCTTATTCGCACTGAAACCAAAGCTTTTTGCTGTAAAGTTGACAGATACATGTTCATAATGTTCGTGCACAGAACTGGTTGCATAGAGTCAGTGTGGAAGCCCCTTTACTGTTGTTAATTTTTAATGGGTTTAGGGGGTAGTATTGGGGGCCTTGGAACGTATTAGGCCTTTTACATGTAAAATGTGACTACTTATGAAAAAAATTACGAAACCACATCTGGAACAAATTAATTTCGTAAATCGAGGTACCACAGTACTTAGTTACTTCTGGCTACTTGTAGTGGACATGGGGTACGACTTGCATTTTTCATTTAATTTGACAAAGTTTTTTTGGTTGTGGGACAACAGTTTGTTATCGTGCAGAATAGCTCTACACCTCACAACTATGACTCTTAATGGTTGTGACAAGTGAGCCAGGTTGTGTATTCACACAGCTGTTCATGATGCAATGTTCGAGGTCTGACAGAAGAGACTGCGTGTTACAAAATAGTACCTTGCTTCAGGGTACACTTTGAGAATGACCAATACCGACTGCTTGTGTGTATATTCATGTGTGTGTGTCAGTGACTGAGCACCTTGGTGCCTTCCCTGGTTCACACCACTACCTCCTGAGATGAGCCCATTGTCCCAGCCCACCGTCCCCCTCCATACCCTTTGATGAATTGGTCCAACTCAACCCTTGACTGCTTCACTAACCCAATCTGGATGCAACCATCTCCTGTATGGGGATGCAAGGGAAATCTATTGAGTGAGTGAGTGCATTTCAGATGCCATTTTCACAGATTTGGAAACAATACAGTCCTTAAACTAGATTCAGAGGACATATAAGACAGGAACATTGCAGGGTTAGAGGTGGGTAACCAACCTTTTATGGCCCATCACCCAATTTTAACATCACATATTTCTGTTATACCTGGACATTTAAAAGCGAGACATGTTTTTGCTAAAATGTAGTATAGTACTATATGTAACTTCATAACTTCCATGCATACACTTCATACGTCCAGACCAGGGGTGTCAAACTCATTTTAATTCAGGGTCCACATTCAGCCTAAAAATGGTATAAAGTGGGCCGGACCAGTTAAATAATAGAAATAATAGGATAAAAACATATAAATAATGTCAACTCCAAAGTTTTCTCTGTGTTTTTGAGCAAAAATAGAAAAATTCCATCATGAAAATGTTTACATCTATGAGCTGTAATTGAACATAACATGAACAAATATTAACAACCTGAATATTCTTAAGAAAAATAAGCGCGATATTAAAAATATTGCACTTTAGTTTATCACTTATATACATGCTCATAACAACTTAAAGATAACAGTGGATTTACAAATACACATATTTAGTAACATTCACAATATTGTTAAAATTCCACATACATTTCAGGTTATTCACATTGTTTGTATCAGACTAGTCTTTTTTATTTATTTATTTGTTTGTTTATTCTCTTTTTCTTAACACAAACAAAGAAGAAAATGTGCGTTTTTTTTATTATGATTATGGTCTGGTCCATTTTAGATTGAATTGATGTCAAATAATTTTAACTTCCTTACTTATTAATATCTCTTGTGTAATTTTTAAATTCATCCCAGGGGCCAGATTGGACCCATAGACGGGCCAATTTTGGCCCCCGGGCCGCATGTTTGACACCTCTGGTCCAGACTATGGAAAATCAGTGCATGTAATCAAAGTGTTTCAAACAGGAGGCAGCAACACAATCTAATTACATGGGATCTCAGCACGGTTTGTGTAAAAGTATATAATCTAAGGTGCCGCATGTGGAAATTCTGAAAAGTTTAAATGAAAAATAATCAACATTATTTGAAATGCATGGGAAATACACTAATAGAACTCGATTGAGAGACAAATAAACATTTATTTTATCATTACTTTTTTTCTTTTTATGATAGCAGGTGTAGCTCTCCGTCCTGTGCGTCCCTTGAATGTACGTCACTGATTCAAATACACATTCTTCCATCCAACACTACACTATGCCGTAGTGTCTGTCAGAAACACATTTACTCTGTTTTATCCAGATGTCTCTCTACTCCTGTGGATCCACAACATACCCATCCATGGCAGTTTAAAACATAACCAGGTCATAGAAAAGCAAGGTAAAAGACAGAACAATCAATGGTTGCTTATTGTCAAGACCTTGAGTCCTCTCTGATTCAATTACCTGCTATGATGAGAAAGGGCAGCCAGGTAGAGAGGCAGGCTGAGCCCACAACACTGTGATTAATGGGGCCAGGGCCGCGGAAATGGGTCATATAGACAAGAGAGTAGAGGAGGAGGAGGAGGAGGAGGAGGAGGAAAAGGAAGGAAGGGACAAGAGAAATTATAGCCTGAATGATAGAAGGAAAAAGAAGTGGGAGAAAAAGGAAAGAAGAAAATATGAACTATGAAAGACAGAGGCAAAAGGACAAACAGAGTACATGGGGCACAACTAAAGGTGGGATGAATGTGACAAATAGGTAGTTTAGAGGTGCAATGACAAGAGGTGAATTGTCGGATACAGATTGTGAACGAGGGGACTTTGTGGCCTTAAAAGCCCTCTGCTGTTTTCAGCCGTTCTGCTTTGAACTCTATTTTTTGCACCTCTTCTCTCTCACTGAAACATTTTCTTTCATCTCTGAAAGAAGTATGTTTTCTTTCCGTACTTTATGATGATATTAATCTCCTCTCTTGTCTCTCTCCATCCCTCGGCACTTTGTTTCATTCCTCTCTTCTAACTTTCATTTTAGCATCCTTCTTTACAGCTTTGTAACAATAGAAATTGCTTTTTAACATCTCTATATCTCAACCTCTTCTGAGAATGAATAGTATTTTTACACTTTATCTCAGACACAGTTGACCCAGAGTTTCATTTTCAGGTCTGTCAAGGCCACATAAGAGTGGGAAAATGTATGCATTAAAAACTTTAGAATACACAATTCACTATGTATTAACCATTTATTGCCCATTTATAAATGGGTTGTTCATTATGTATTAACCATTTGTTACCTATTTGTTAATGTCTTATAATGGTTCATACTAGTGTAAATGTAAAAGTAGATTATTTTTAACCAACAGGTGCAGTGTTTACAACCGTTTCTTTGTTTACCTGTAAAGCAGGTATACAAACACTGCACCTGTTGGTTAAAAATAATCAAATTTTACATTTATCTTTGGAAGACATTAGTATGAACCTTTACAAGACATTAACAAATAGGTAACAAATGGTTAATACATAATGAACAACCCATTTATAAATGGGTAATAAATGGTTAATACATAGTGAATTGTGTGTAGGTATTATAAAGTGTTACCAAATTATTTGTGCGTTTTTTTTTTTTTAAACTAACATTCCTTTTAGTTGTACAATTTTGTATTTCTTGTTTTTGACTTCACTTACTTCCAGCCAGTTGGCATAAGCCTATAGATTGGTTTAAAGAAATGCTAACTAGTCAAACATCACAGATAGTTTTGACTCAGATCCATCTTTGCCAAAGTACTAATGAAGTATGGAGATCTAACTACAGAATGTGAGATTACATTTTCATTTCAATAATTTTCTCATGAGATTCATGAGGTATTTTGATTCTGATTTGCATGTCGGATATTTGACCCCTTGTTAGGTGCATAAATGAGACAGGATGTAGCTTAGACAGAAGATGCAGCCAAGACAGTGGTAGAGTATGGTGACAATGTTCTGCTGCTCTTTCACCTGGATATTTGTTAAATGTAACAGCAGAATGGAGACTCAGTAACCTTAGTCAACTTGGTCTCATCCCTTCAAAATCTCAGTCTAGTTTTGGTCTCATTAACTGTATTCTTAACCATTATTTGGTCTCATTTTAAATGGCCTTGAATAAATAACTTTTTTTTTCTCTTCAGTTTTCCTCTATTTCACAGTATGTTACTCATCAAACAGGTGTTTAGAAGTAAAAGTAAGTCATAATGTGAACCAGACAAATTCTAATTCATATATTCAGTCTTTGGGGAGCAAAAACAAATGCATTTTGTTGTATTCTAATTGACTGATTCAATTTATTTATACTGCCTCTTACATGAATTAAGTCCATTTCTTCGGTTGAGTATAGATGAAAGGCAATATTTCACATTTAGTATCTGACAATGGTCCACTTCACCATAAAATAAATCATGGTTTCAGTTTTTTGTCAAAAGTATCATCGTGTTATTTCAAAGACACAAGAAAATGTACTTGAAACCAGCGAACATTATATAGAGCGTTACAAATGGGCAAATCGATGTCTCTCTAATATTGAATGGGATGACTCTCAGTAGTGTGTGTGTGTGTGTGTGTGTGTGTGGGGGGGGGGGGGTAGATTAGTCTGATATAGATTAGATGCTTGAGAAAGAGCACATTTGTTCAACAGCAATGACACTTTCAAAGTCACTTCTGAGTGCTGCAATACTTCACCAACAATTAAACGAGGGAACATTTACACAACTTTTCTTCATTCTGCACTTGCCTTAAAACTCTGAAGTGAAAAAAATTCTGAAAATGTAAAGTTTAAAAGCCAAGACATGTATAATCACAAGTTAAAGTCACTGTTCTTTCCTTCAGAAGTTACAGATGAGGTAGGAAATAGGCTGAATAATGTATTATGGTGAGAATAATTAACTGGAAGGATCCAGTTCATCTCCCTGAAGTACAGTAGTCTGTCTGAGCATCATGCAGAGCTATGCTCAACTGACTGATTGATTTTACATCCAAAGGCTGAGCAGGAGGGGGAAGTAGTAATACAGCTGCTGTTAGGAGGCTGTTGGGCCAAGCACACTGAGCTGATCCTCCAATTATATCCAAAATGTATGCTTTATTGCTAGTATTCAGATAAACTTATCATGATAACAACTTACTAAAGTAATTTTTTTTACTAATTCCAATAACAACAACATTTTAAGGTCCAATGTATAGTGACATTTAGTGGAACAGTAAACATAGACATTACTGTTAAGTTACAGAAAATAAAAATAATACTTTTTTCAGGTGATTACACACAAATTAAAACCCTATTTATGTGATTCTTATTTTATTCCATTTCTGCTACAAGCCACCTTTGAATTATACAAAACAAACCTTTAAGTCTTTAGTGTAAATTTATGTCCAAGAATAATTTACAGCACCAAAACATGTTTCAAAAGTTACATAATGATGATGCATATTGGCCTGGTTCACTAAAAAGAGACAGCTCTTTTGACTTTCATGTAGCTTCTCAAATTTTTTTGTGGCTTAAATTAATTTATTACTAAATTATGTAAAAATTTATTCTGTCAGTCTGCCCAGGGTAACTGTGACTACATATGCAGTTTAGCACCACCAGAGCGAGCATGTGAGAGTGAATGAATAATAATAATAATAATAATAATAATAATAATAATAATTAAAGCTGCAAGCAGCATTGGATCGGGACCTCGACTTTACGCGTGGATTTCGTCCCATGCCATAACACGTTATAACCCTCATATCTAAAAATGAGCAAATTATACTCCATAATATGGCATTTTCATCAAAGTTTCAGTCAAAGCAGGTCCTCTGCTGGAGCCATTCACACAGAGTTGTGCCAAATATGGGCAGGAAGGGGGCGTGGCCGGAGCACTGCATATATGTGTAGAGCAGGGTGAGAGTGTTAGCCAGTCAGCTTTCAGCATTAGAGGGTGTGGCTGTATCCAGGCAGAAAGTCAGAGAGAGAAAGAAATAGGAGCAAAGTAATTTCACATGTATAGGTGTACAGGAGTGGGAGCATATTAGCCAATCAGCTGTCAGTATTAGAGGGTGTGGCTGTTGCTGGGCAGAAAAGCAGAGTGAGAGAGGGACATAAGGAGCAAAGTATATGTCACACACACTGTGTATATAAACATACACATACTCTGTGTACATGACATACATTATGTATATGCCATGTGTGTAGGTCATTCCATATACATGTGTGTTTATAGGTTTGTGTATGTGCCCTGTGTCTGTATGAGAGAAATTGCCTGTCAATCATGTTAAAGCTCCTCCCACAGTCTGTTCAACTTCTCTTCATTGTCTGCACCTGTTAATGAAAGCTGCTCCGTTGCCCTGGTAACGGCCCCCACCTTTTTCCTCCTACATGAACGCACGCTGCAAAAGAGCCTCTCCCCCTGGACCCTGGCTTTCAAGCCTAATCTTACCTCCGAACTACTGCCATTTGTGAGAGAACCGTAAATGCTAGCTCAAAACCAAAATGATTGTGAGTGGCAGGAGGCTTTGAGGAACAAGTAGATGTATTCATTTCCCCTGTAGGGTCAAACATGACCGAGATTGGGCAGTTTTAAAAACACTAAAATTAGGCGAACATAAGATTGTCTTTGATCCAAATTAACATGGGAGTGAATGAAGGCTGAGACCAGACATCCCCCCAAACTACTGAGTCTCATTTAAATTTTAAATTAGCTGGATCTTCCAAACCTGGTTTATATTGTTCCTAGGTAGTATGACTACATTTCTGGAAAGTTTCATTCACTTGCTGTGTATGGTTTGTCATATTTTGCCATTTTCATCAAAGTTTCAGTCAAAGCTTCTCCTCTCCTCCACCTTCACAGAACAATGTTCCAAATAAGGAGTTGCAGGGGGCGTGGCTAATTCCGCCACCTAGGATTTCTCTGTGATTTTGGGGGAAAACCTGGAAGTCAGGAAAGGAAACTAAAATTGCCCAATCTCCCAAACCGTACATCTGATTTCAAAAATTCTTAGTGTGGCGACTTCTGCTCATGTCACTGATTCTCACAATATGTCACATGTTGGGGAATATTTAATTTTATTTTAAAATTTTCGGCTATCGCAACTAACCGGGCCTGAGTAAAAAAAACTACAGGAGATACAAAAATGAATTTTACAACTTTTATGTTTCTCAGTTAGCTCTATCCATTGGTACTATTTTTACATCTTTGCGACATAAGGTTTTGGAGGAGTAAATTTTTTACGATTTCCAAACAAGTCCAGATTGCGAACTTTCTGTAGGAGATAGACCATAAGTACCAGCGTATGAATTTTTCGGACGGTTACAAGGAAACTTTTGGTGTTGGTTTCATGTCTCTAGGCCAAGCGGTTCAGGTTTTAAATTTGGAAGCTTTTACTTTGAAAGGCAGATTGTGAACTTCCTGTCCAAGATAGATGGGTGGTATCAGCGTATGAAATGTCGGGCTGGATGAGACGCACGCTGGCGCGTGCGTCTCATCTTTCTGCGACATTCCTAAGGCTCGTTTGGGCCATTTTAGTGATTTTTCCGGAATTTTCCGTGCGTTCTTTTCTCAATAAAATTAATATTATGGGATGGAATCCCATTTTTTCTTCATATTTAATGAAGAAAAATATGTGTGCCCGTTAGGGCCTGCCAAATTTCATTTAATTGCGAGCATGTTAAGGGGGTCATCTTCCAGTCTAAAGAGGCGTAGAGCAGGAAAAGCGTTTTTGCCCAAAAATGTCGAAAAAACGCAAATATCCATTGCGATATCTCCCAAACCGTGCGTCAAATTTAAAATGTTTTGCGCTAGTTCACACCGGCTCAGTGTCCTGATCGTCACGATATATGACATGTTGGGAGAAATTCAAATTTTAATTTTGAGTGTCGGAGGTCGCAAATATCCGGGCACGAAACGCAAAAACTACACGAGTTTTTAAAAAGTTATATATAACTTTTTGGATTCACCCGTTCCTCTTTAATTTGGTACCATTTTTACATCTCTGCGACAAACGCCCTATGAGGAGATAATTTTGGAGCGTTTCCATTCACGCTAGCAGATCGCGACCTTCGGTCGCGATCTGCTAGCTCTAAATGTATTTTTTGCCTAAAGCAATGTCGGCCGCAAGTTTTGCTGTTTTTTTCGTGTCTTTAAGGCGAACCTCTGAAAAGTTATTAACGTTCCAATTTTTTCTCTTTTTTGGTTGCTAGTTCGAAAATTCTGGGCTGGACACAGAATTTTTTTTCATCAGACGCCGATTTTCACCAGACTTGAGATGCGTGCCGAGATAGCTGAGTTTTCGAGCACGTTTAGGGGGTCAAATTCCACTTCAAAGTGGTGAGAGAAAAATAATAATAAATTAAAGCTGCAAGCAGCATTGGATCGGGACCTCGACTTTACGCGTGGATTTCGTCCCATGCCATAACACGTTATAACCCTCATATCTAAAAATGAGCAAATTATACTCCATAATATGGCATTTTCATCAAAGTTTCAGTCAAAGCAGCTCCTGTGCTGGAGCCATTCACACAGAGTTGTGCCAAATATGGGCAGGAAAGGGGCGTGGCCGGAGCACTGCATGTATGTGTAGAGCAGGGTGAGAGTGTTAGCCAATCAGCTGTCAGCTTTAGAGGGTGTGGCTGTATCCAGGCAGAAAGTCAGAGAGAGAGAGAAATAGGAGCAAAGTAATGTCACATGTATAGGTGTACAGGAGTGGGAGCATATTAGCCAATCAGCTGTCAGTATTAGAGGGTGTGGCTGTTGCTGGGCAGAAAACAGAGTGAGAGAGGGACATAAGGAGCAAAGTATATGTCACACACACTTTGTATATAAACATACACATACTCTGTGTACATGCCATACACTGTGTATATGCCATATGTGTAGGTCATTCCATATACATGTGTGTATATAGGTTTGTGTATAAGCCCTGTGTCTGTATGAGAGAATATGCCTGTCAATCATGTTAAAGCTCCTCCCACAGTTTGTTCAACTTATCTTCATTGTCTGCACCTGTGAATGAAAGCTGCTCCGTTGCCCTGGTAACGGCCCCCACCTTTTTCCTCCTACATGAACGCACGCTGCAAAAGAGCCTCTCCCCCTGGACCCTGGCTTTCAAGCCTAATCTTACCTCCGAACTACTGCCATTTGTGAGAGAACCGTAAATGCTAGCTCAAAACCAAAATGATTGTGAGTGGCAGGAGGCTTTGAGGAACAAGTAGATGTATTCATTTCCCCTGTAGGGTCAAACATGACCGAGATTGGGCAGTTTTAAAAACACTAAAATTAGGCGAACATAAGATTGTCTTTGATCCAAATTAACATGGGAGTGAATGAAGGCTGAGACCAGACATCCCCCCAAACTACTGAGTCTCATTTAAATTCTAAATTAGCTGGATCTTCCAAACCTGGTTTATATTGTTCCTATGTAGTATGACTACATTTCTGGAAAGTTTCATTCACTTGCTGTGTATGGTTTGTCATATTTTGCCATTTTCATCAAAGTTTCAGTCAAAGCTTCTCCTCTCCTGCATCTTCACAGAACATTATTCCAAATAAGGAGTTGCAGGGGGCGTGGCTAATTCCGCCACCTAGGATTTCTCTGTGATTTTGGGGGAAAACCTGGAAGTCAGGAAAGGAAACTAAAATTGCCCAATCTCCCAAACCGTACATCTGATATCAAAAATTCTTAGTGTGGCGACTTCTGCTCATGTCACTGATTCTCACAATATGTCATATGTTGGGGAATTTTTAATTTTAATTTTAAATTTTCGGCTATCGCAACTAACCGGGCCTGAGAAAAAAAAACTACAAGAGATACAAAAATGATTTTTACAACTTTTATGTTTCTCAGTTAGCTCTATCCATTGGTACTATTTTTACATCTCTGCGACAAAAAGTTTCGGAGGAGTAAATTTTTTACGATTTCCAAACAAGTCCAGATTGCGAACTTTCTGTAGGAGATAGACCATAAGTACCAGCGTATGAATTTTTTGGGCGGTTACAAGGAAACTTTTGGCGTTGGTTTCATGTCTCTAGGCCAAGCGGTTCAGGTTTTAGATTTGGAAGCTTTTACTTTGAAAGGCAGATTGTGAACTTCCTGTCCAAGATAGATGGGTGGTATCAGCGTATGAAATGTCGGGCTGGATGAGACGCACGCTGGCGCGTGCGTCTCATCTTTCTGCGACATTCCTAAGGCTTGTTTGGGCCATTTTAGTGATTTTTCCGGAATTTTCCGTGCGTTCTTTTCTCAATAAAATTAATATTATGGGATGGAATCACATTTTTTCTTCATAGATAATGAAATTTGGCAGGCCCTGACGGGCCTGCCAAATTTCATTTATTTGCGAGCATGTTAAGGGGGTCATCTGCCAGTCTAAAGAGGCGTAGAGGCGAAAAGGCGTTTTTGCCCAAAAATGTCGAAAAAACGCAAATATCTATTGCGATATCTCCCAAACCGTACGTCAAATTCAAAATGTTTTGCGCTAGTTCACACCGGTTCAGTGTCCTGATCGTCACGATATATGACATGTTGGGAGAAACTCAAATTTTAATTTTGAGTGTCGGCGGTCGCAAACTTCAGGGCGCGGAACGCGAAAACTACACGAGTTTTTAAAAAGTTATATACAACTTTTTGGACTCACCAGTTCCTCTTTAATTTGGTACCATTTTTACGTCTCTGCATCAAACGCCCTATGAGGAGATAATTTTGGAGCATTTCCATTCACGCTAGCAGATCGCGACCTTCGGTCGCGATCTGCTAGCTCTAAATGTATTTTTTGCCTCAAGGAATGTCGGCCACAACTTTTGCTGTTTTTTTTGTGTCTTTAAGGCGAACCTCTGAAAAGTTATTAACGTTCCAATTTTTTTTCTTTTTTGGTTGCTAGTTCGAAAATTCTGGGATGTCGGGAGAATTTTTTTTCATTTTATCAAATTTTTCACCAGACTTGAGATGCGTGCCGAAATAGCTGAGTTTTCGTGCACGTTTAGGGGGTCAAAATCCAGTTTGATTCGGCGGAAAATAATAATAATAATAATAATATAAAAACGAACGAATTACAATAGGGACTCGGCCCTTCGGGCCGAGTCCCTATGCGTTGCACACATAGTGTGCAAATGCATAGGGACTCGACCCTGCGTGCTCGGTCCCTAATTAAAGCTGCAAGCAGCATTGGATCGGGACCTCGACTTTACGCGTGGATTTCGTCCCATGCCATAACACGTTATAACCCTCATATCTAAAAATGAGGAAATTATACTCCATAATATGGCATTTTCATCAAAGTTTCAGTCAAAGCAGCTCCTGTGCTGGAGCCATTCACACAGAGTTGTGCCCTATATATGGAGGGAAGGGGGCGTGGCCGGAGCACCGCATGTATGTGTAGAGCAGGGTGAGAGTGTTAGCCAATCAGCTGTCAGCTTTAGAGGGTGTGGCTGTATCCAGGCAGAAAGTCAGAGAGAGAGAGAAATAGGAGCAAAGTAATGTCACATGTATAGGTGTACAGGAGTGGGAGCATATTAGCCAATCAGCTGTCAGTATTAGAGGGTGTGGCTGTTGCTGGGCAGAAAAGCAGAGAGAGGGAAAAAAGGAGCAAAGTATATGTCACACACACTGTGTATATAAACATACATACACTCTGTGTACATGCCATACACTGTGTATATGCCATGTGTGTAGGTCATTCCATGTATATGTGTGTATATAGGTTTGTGTATGTGCCCTGTGTCTGTATGAGAGAATTTGCCTGTCAATCATGTTAAAGCTCCTCCCACAGTCTGTTCAACTTCTCTTCATTGTCTGCACCTGTTAATCAAAGCTGCACCGTTGCCCTGGTAACGGCCCCCACCTTTTTCCTCCTACACATATGCACAGCCTGTCCCCCTGTCAATGTCTTTAAAGCCAAATCTTACCTCCGAACTACTGCCATTTGTGAGAGAACCGTAAATGCTAGCTCAAAACCAAAATGATTGTGAGTGGCAGGAGGCTTTGAGGAACACGTAGATGTATTCATTTCCCCTGTAGGGTCAAAAATGGCCGAGATTGGGCAGTTTTAAAAACACTAAAATTAGGCGAACATAAGATTTTCTTTGATCCAAATTAACATGGAAGTGAATGGAGGCTGAGACCACACATCCCCCCAAACTACTGAGTCTCATTTAAATTTTAAATTAGCTGGATCTTCCAAACCTGGTTTATATTGTTCCTAGGTAGTATGACTACATTTCTGGAAAGTTTCATTCACTTGCTGTGTATGGTTTTGTCATATTTTGCCATTTTCATCAAAGTTTCAGTCAAAGCTTCTCCTCTCCTCCACCTTCACAGAACATTGTTCCAAATAAGGAGTTGCAGGGGGCGTGGCCTTTAAGTGCACTGTTTGCCAAGGTGGATGAGAGGGAGACAGAGTTCTGGAAAACAAAATCAGAAATAAACTAAATTTGCAATATCTCCCAAACCGTACATCTGATTTCGAAAATTCTTAGTGTGGCGACTTCTGCTCATTTCACTGATTCTCACAATATGTCATATGTTGGGGAATATTTAATTTTAATTTTAAATTTTCGGATATCGCAACTAACCGGGCCTGAGAAAAAAAAAACTACAAGAGATACAAAAATGATTTTTACAACTTTTATGTTACTCAGTTAGCTCTATGCATTGGTACTATTTTTACATGTCTGCGACATAAGGCTTTGGAGGAGTAAATTTTTTACGATTTCCAAACAAGTCCAGATTGCGAACTTTCTGTAGGAGATAGACCATAAGTACCTGCGTATGAATTTCTCGGACGGTTACAAGGAAACTTTTGGCGTTAGGTTCATGTCTCTAGGCCAAGCGGTTCAGGTTTTAGATTTGGAAGCTTTTACTTTGAAAGGCAGATTGTGAACTTCCTGTCCAAGATAGATGGGTGGTATCAGCGTATGAAATGTCGGGCTGGATGAGACGCACGCTGGCGCGTGCGTCTCATCTTTCTGCGACATTCATAAGGCTTGTTTGGGCCATTTTAGTGATTTTTCCGGAATTTTCCGTGCGTTCTTTTCTCAATAAAATTAATATTATGGGATGGAATCCCATTTTTTCTTCATATTTAATGAAATTTGGCAGGCCCTGACGGGCCTGCCAAATTTCATTTAATTGCGAGCATGTTAAGGGGGTCATCTTCCAGTCTAAAGAGGCGTAGAGCAGGAAAAGCGTTTTTGCCCAAAAATTTCGAGAAAACGCAAATATCCATTACGATATCTCCCGAACCGTACGTCAAATTCAAAATGTTTTGCGCTAGTTTACACCGGCTCAGTGTCCTGATCGTCACGATATATTACATGTTGGGAGAAACTCAAATTTTAATTTTGAGTGTCGGCGGTCGCAAACTTCAGGGCTCGGAACGCAAAAACTACACAAGTTTTTAAAAAGTTATATACAACTTTTTAGATTCACCAGTTCCTCTTTAATTTGGTACCATTTTTACGTCTCTGCGACAACCGCCCTGTGAGGAGATAATTTTGGAGCGTTTCCATTCACGCTAGCAGAACGCGACCTGCGGTCGCGTTCTGCTAGCTCTAACTGTATTTTTTGCCAAAAGCAATGTCGGCCGCAACTTTTGCTGTTTTTTTCGTGTCTTTAAGGCAAACCTCTGAAAAGTTATTAACGTTCCAATTTTTTCTCTTTTTTGGTTGCTAGTTCGAAAATTCTGGGCTGGACACTGAATTTTTTTTCATCAGACGCCGATTTTCACCAGACTTGAGATGCGTGCCGAGATAGCTGAGTTTTCGAGCACGTTTAGGGGGTCAAATTCCACTTCAAAGTGGTGAGAGAAAAATAATAATAATTAAAGCTGCAAGCAGCATTGGATCGGGACCTCGACTTTACGCGTGGATTTCGTCCCATGCCATAACACGTTATAACCCTCATATCTAAAAATGAGCAAATTATACTCCATAATATGGCATTTTCATCAAAGTTTCAGTCAAAGCAGCTCCTGTGCTGGAGCCATTCACACAGAGTTGTGCCCTATATATATGGAGGGAAGGGGGCGTGGCCGGAGCACTGCATGTATGTGTAGAGCAGGGTGAGAGTGTTAGCCAATCAGCTGTCAGCTTTAGAGGGTGTGGCTGCATCCAGGAGGAAAGTCAGAGAGAGAGAGAGAGAGAAATAGGAGCAAAGTAATGTCACATGTACATAGGTGTACAGGAGTGGGAGTATATTAGCCAATCAGCTGTCAGTATTAGAGGGTGTGGCTGTTGTGACATATGTGAGTACTTATACATAAATACATATACACTATGCATATGTCAAGTACTACAGACCAGAGCCTTACGGCTCTGGTCTGTAGTACTTGACATATGTGAGTACTTATACATAAATACATATACACTATGCATATGTCAAGTACTACAGACCAGAGCCTTACGGCTCTGGTCTGTAGTACTTGACATATGTGAGTACTTATACATAAATACATATACACTATGCATATGTCAAGTACTACAGACCAGAGCCTTACGGCTCTGGTCTGTAGTACTTGACATATGTGTGAGTATTTATTTATACACCCTCTACATATGTCAAATACTTAGACCAGAGCCTACGGCTCTGGTCTAAGTATTTGTGTGTATTAGTACTTATACATGTATACATATATACTTTGCCACCTCTTAGTACTCACAGTAACTCACAGTACAGGGTATGTTGATCTGTTTGCCTGTCAATCATGTTAAAGTACCTCCCCCACTGTTATAGTTCTGTTAATTGTCTGCACCTGTTAGTCAAAGCTGCACCGTTGCTAGGCAACGACCCCTCCCTTACACACTCACAGACACGCTGCAGTCTGTGTCACACAGAAACACTGGCTTTTAAGCAAAATCTTACCTCCGAACTACTGCCATTTGTGAGAGAACCGTAAATGCTAGCTGAAAACTAAAATAATTGTGAGTGGCAGGAGGCTTTGAGGAACTCGTAGATGTATTCATTTCCCCTGTAGGGTCAAAAATGGCTGAGATTGGGCAGTTTTAAAAACACTAAAATTAGGCGAACATAAGATTTTCTTTGATCCAAATTAACATGGGAGTGAATGAAGGCTGAGACCAGACATCCCCCCAAACTACTGAGTCTCATTTAAATTTTAAATTAGCTGGATCTTCCAAACCTGGTTTATATTGTTCCTAGGTAGTATGACTACATTTCTGGAAAGTTTCATTCACTTGCTGTGTATGGTTTGTCATATTTTGCCATTTTCATCAAAGTTTCAGTCAAAGCTTCTCCTCTCCTCCACCTTCACAGAACATTGTTCCAAATAAGGAGTTGCAGGGGGCGTGGCTAATTCCGCCACCTAGGATTTCTCTGTGATTTTGGGGGAAAACCTGGAAGTCAGGAAAGGAAACTAAAATTGCCCAATCTCCCAAACCGTACATCTGATTTCAAAAATTCTTAGTGTGGCGACTTCTGCTCATGTCACTGATTCTCACAATATGTCATATGTTGGGGAATATTTAATTTTAATTTTAAATTTTCGGCTATCGCAACTAACCGGGCCTGAGAAAAAAAAACTACAAGAGATACAAAAATGATTTTTACAACTTTTATGTTTCTCAGTTACCTCTATCCATTGGTCCTATTTTTACATCTCTGTGACAAAAGGTTTCGGAGAAGTAAATTTTTTACGATTTCCAAACCATTCCAGATTGCGAACTTTCTGTAGGAGATAGACCATAAGTACCAGCGTATGAATTTTTCGGACGGTTACAAGGAAACTTTTGGCGTTGGTTTCATGTCTCTAGGCCAAGCGGTTCAGGTTTTAGATTTGGAAGCTTTTACTTTGAAAGGCAGATTGTGAACTTCCTGTCCAAGATAGATGGGTGGTATCAGCGTATGAAATGTCGGGCTGGATGAGACGCACGCTGGCGCGTGCGTCTCATCTTTCTGCGACATTCCTAAGGCTCGTTTGGGCCATTTTAGTGATTTTTCCGGAATTTTCCGTGCGTTCTTTTCTCAATAAAATTAATATTATGGGATGGAATCACATTTTTTCTTCATATTTAATGAAATTTGGTAGGCCCTGACGGGCCTACCAAATTTCATTTCATTGCGAGCATGTTAAGGGGGTCATCTGCCAGTCTAAAGAGGCGTAGAGCCGAAAAGGCGTTTTTGCCCAAAAATGTCGAAAAAACGCAAATATCTATTGCGATATCTCCCAAACCGTACGTCAAATTCAAAATGTTTTGCGCTAGTTCACACCGGCTCAGTGCCCTGACCGTCACGATATATCACATGTTGGGAGAAACTCAAATTTTAATTTTGAGTGTCGGCGGTCGCAAACTTCAGGGCGCGGAACGCGAAAACTACACGAGTTTTTAAAAAGTTATATACAACTTTTTAGATTCACCAGTTCTTCTTTAATTTGGTACCATTTTTAGGTCTCTGCGACAAACGCCCTATGAGGAGATAATTTTGGAGCGTCTTCATTCACGCTAGCAGATCGCGACCTTCGGTCGCGATCTGCTAGCTCTAAATGTATTTTTTGCCTAAAGCAATGTTGGCCGCAACTTTTGCTGTTTTTTTCGTGTCTTTAAGGCGAACCTCTGAAAAGTTATTAACGTTCCAATTTTTTCTCTTTTTTGGTTGCTAGTTCGAAAATTCTGGGCTGGACACTGAATTTTTTTTCATCAGACGCCGATTTTCACCAGACTTGAGATGCGTGCCGAGATAGCTGAGTTTTCGAGCATGTTTAGGGGGTCAAATTCCACTTCAAAGTGGCGGAGGGATAATAATAATAATAATAATAATTAAAGCTGCAAGCAGCATTGGATCGGGACCTCGACTTTACGCGTGGATTTCGTCCCATGCCATAACACGTTATAACCCTCATATCTAAAAATTAGCAAATTATACTCCATAATATGGCATTTTCATCAAAGTTTCAGTCAAAGCAGCTCCTGTGCTGGAGCCAGACACAGCGCAGTTGTGCCCTATATATGGAGGGAAGGGGGCGTGGCCACAGCACTGCATGTATGTGTAGAGCAGGGTGAGAGTGTTAGCCAATCAGCTGTCAGCTTTAGAGGGTGTGGCTGTATCCAGGCGGAAAGTCAGAGAGTAAGAAATAGGAGCAAAGTAATGTCACATGTGTAGGTGTACAGGAGTGGGAGCATATTAGCCAATCAGCTGTCAGTATTAGAGGGTGTGGCTGTTGTGACATATGTGAGTACTTATACATAAATACATATACACTATGCATATGTCAAGTACTAAAGACCAGAGCCTTACGGCTCTGGTCTGTAGTACTTGACATATGTGAGTACTTATACATAAATACATATACACTATGCATATGTCAAGTACTACAGACCAGAGCCTTACGGCTCTGGTCTGTAGTACTTGACATATGTGTGAGTATTTATTTATACACCCTCTACATATGTCAAATACTTAGACCAGAGCCTACGGCTCTGGTCTAAGCATTTGTGTGTATTAGTACTTATACATGTATACATATATACTTTGCCACCTCTTAGTACTCACAGTAACTCACAGTACAGGTATGTTGATCTGTTTGCCTGTCAATCATGTTAAAGCACCTCCCCCACTGTTATAGTTCTGTTAATTGTCTGCACCTGTTAGTCAAAGCAGCACCGTTGCTAGGCAACGACCCCTCCCTTACACACTCACAGACACGCTGCAGTCTGTGTCACACAGAAACACTGGCTTTTAAGCAAAATCTGACCTCCGAACTACTGCCATTTGTGAGAGAACCGTAAACGCTAGCTGAAAACTAAAATAATTGTGAGTGGCAGGAGGCTTTGAGGAACACGTAGATGTATTAATTTCCCCTGTAGGGTCAAACATGACCGAGATTCGGCAGTTTTAAAAACACTAAAATTAGGCGAACATAAGATTTTCTTTGATCCAAATTAACATGGAAGTGAATGGAGGCTGAGACCAGACATCCCCCCAAACTACTGAGTCTCATTTAAATTTTAAATTAGCTGGATTTTCCAAACCTGGTTTATATTGTTCCTAGGTAGTATGACTACATTTCTGGAAAGTTTCATTCACTTGCTGTTTAAGGTTTCTCATATTTTGCCATTTTCATCAAAGTTTCAGTCAAAGCTTCTCCTCCCCTGCACCTTCACAGAACATTGTTCCAAATAAGGAGTTGCAGGGGGCGTGGCTAATTCCACCACCTAGCACTTCTCTGTGATTTTGGGGGAAAACCTGGATGACAAAGAGGAAAAGTAAAATTGCCCAATCTCCCAAACCGTACATCTGATTTCAAAAATTCTTAGTGTGGCGACTTCTGCTCATGTCACTGATTCTCACAATATGTCATATGTTGGGGAATATTTAATTTTATTTTTAAATTTTCAGCTATCGCAATTAACCGGGCCTGAGAAAAAAAAACTACAAGAGATACAAAAACGATTTTAACAACTTTTATGTTTCTCAGTTAGCTCTATCCATTGGTACTATTTTTACATCTCTGTGACAAACGGCTTCTGAGTAGTATATTTTTTATGATTTCCAAACAAGTCCAGATTGCGAACTTTCTGTAGGAGATAGACCAAAAGTACCAGCGTATGAATTTCTCGGACGGTTACAAGGAAACTTTTGGCGTTGGTTTCATGTCTCTAGGCCAAGCGGTTCAGGTTTTAGATTTGGAAGCTTTTACTTTGAAAGGCAGATTGTGAACTTCCTGTCCAAGATAGATGGGTGGTATCAGCGTATGAAATGTCGGGCTGGATGAGACGCACGCTGGCGCGTGCGTCTCATCTTTCTGCGACATTCCTAAGGCTCGTTTGGGCCATTTTAGTGATTTTTCCGGAATTTTCCGTGCATTCTTTTCTCAATAAAATTAATATTATGGGATGGAATCACATTTTTTCTTCATATTTATTGAAATTTGGCAGGCCCTGACGGGCCTGCCAAATTTCATTTAATTTCGTGCACGTTAAGAGGGTCATCTGCCAGTCTAAAGAGGCGTAGAGCAGGAAAAGCGTTTTTGCCCAAAAATGTCGAAAAAACGCAAATATCTATTGCGAAATCTCCCAAACGGTGCGTCAAATTTAAAATGTTTTGCGCTTATTCACACCGGCTCAGTGTCCTGATCGTTACGATATATCACATGTTGCTAGAAACTCAAATTTTAATTTTGAGTGTCGGAGGTCGCAAATATCTGGGGACGAAACGCAAAAACTACACGAGTTTTTAAAAAGTTATATATAACTTTTTGAATTCACCAGTTCTTCTTTAATTTGGTACCATTTATACATCTCTGCGACAAACGCCCTATGAGGAGATAATTTTAGAGCGTTTCCATTCACGCTAGCAGATCGCGACCTTCGGTCGCGATCTGCTAGCTCTAAATGTATTTTTTGCCTAAAGCAATGTCGGCCGCATCTTTTGCTTTTTGTTTCGTGTCTTTAAGGCGAACCTCTGAAAAGTTATTAACGTTCCAATTTTTTCTCTTTTTTGGTTGCTAGTTCGAAAATTCTGGGATGTCGGAAGAATTTTTTTTCATTTTATCAAATTTTTCACCAGACTTGAGATGCGTGCCGAGATAGCTGAGTTTTCGTGCACGTTTAGGGGGTCAAATTAAAGCTCAAAGAGGCGTCAATAGAAAAAAAATAATAATGAAGAAAAAACGAACGAAATACAATAGGGACTCGGCCCTGCGGGCCGAGTCCCTATGCGTTGCACACATAGTGTGCAAATGCATAGGGACTCGACCCTGCGTGCTCGGTCCCTAATTAAAGCTGCAAGCAGCATTGGATCGGGACCTCGACTTTACGCGTGGATTTCGTCCCATGCCATAACACGTTATAACCCTCATATCTAAAAATGAGCAAATTATACTCCATAATATGGCATTTTCATCAAAGTTTCAGTCAAAGCAGCTCCTGTGCTGGAGCCATTCACACAGAGTTGTGCCCCATATTAGGAGGGAAGGGGGCGTGGCCGCAGCACTGCATGTATGTGTAGAGCAGGGTGAGAGTGTTAGCCAATCAGCTGTCAGCTTTAGAGGGTGTGGCTGTATCCAGGCAGAAAGTCAGAGAGAGAAAGAAATAGGAGCAAAGTAATGTCACATGTATAGGTGTACAGGAGTGGGAGCATATTAGCCAATCAGCTGTCAGTATTAGAGGGTGTGGCTGTTGCTGGGCAGAAAAGCAGGGTGAGAGAGGGACATAAGGAGCAAAGTATATGTCACATACACTGTGAATATAAACATACATACACTCTGTGTACATGCCATACACTGTGTATATGCCATGTGTGTAGGTCATTCCATATACATATGTGTATATAGGTTTGTGTATGTGCCCTGTGTCTGTATGAGAGAATATGCCTGTCAATCATGTTAAAGCTCCTCCCACAGTCTGTTCAACTTCTCTTCATTGTCTGCACCTGTTAATGAAAGCTGCTCCGTTGCCCTGGTAACGGCCCCCACCTTTTTCCTCCTACATGAACGCACGCTGCAAAAGAGCCTCTCCCCCTGGACCCTGGCTTTCAAGCCTAATCTTACCTCCGAACTACTGCCATTTGTGAGAGAACCGTAAATGCTAGCTCAAAACCAAAATGATTGTGAGTGGCAGGAGGCTTTGAGGAACTCGTAGATGTATTTTTTTCTGCTGTAGGGTCAAACATGACCGAGATTCTGCAGTTTTAAAAACACTAAAATTAGGCGAACATAAGATTTTCTTTGATCCAAATTAACATGGGAGTGAATGAAGGCTGAGACCAGACATCCCCCCAAACTACTGAGTCTCATTTAAATTTTAAATTAGCTGGATCTTCCAAACCTGGTTTATATTGTTCCTAGGTAGTATGACTACATTTCTGGAAAGTTTCATTCACTTGCTGTGTATGGTTTGTCATATTTTGCCATTTTCATCAAAGTTTCAGTCAAAGCTTCTCCTCTCCTGCACCTTCACAGAACAGTGTTCCAAATAAGGAGTTGCAGGGGGCGTGGCCTTCAAGTGCACTGTTTGTCAAGGTGGATGAGAGGGAGACAGAGTTCTGGAAAAGAAAATCAGAAATAAACTAAATTTGCAATATCTCCCAAACCGTACATCTGATTTCGAAAATTCTTAGTGTGGCGACTTCTGCTCATGTCACTGATTCTCACAATATGTCATATGTTGGGGAATATTTAATTTTATTTTTAAATTTTCGGCTATCGCAAATAACTGGGCCTGAGAAAAAAAAACTACAAGAGATACAAAAATGATTTTTACAACTTTTATGTTTCTCAGTTAGTTCTATCCAATGGTACTATTTTTACATCTCTGCGACATAAGGCTTCGGAGGAGTAAATATTTTACGATTTCCGAACAAGTCCAGATTGCGAACTTTCTGTAGGAGATAGACCCTAAGTACCAGCATATGAATTTTTCGGAAGGTTACAACGACACTTTTGGCGTTGGTTTCATGTCTCTAGGCCAAGCGGTTCAGGTTTTAGATTTGGAAGCTTTTACTTTGAAAGGCAGATTGTGAACTTCCTGTCCAAGATAGGTGGGTGGTATCAGCATATGAAATGTCAGGCTGGATGAGACGCACGCTGGCGCGTGCGTCTCATCTTTCTGCGACATTCCTAAGGCTCGTTTGGGCCATTTTAGTGATTTTTCTGGAATTTTCCGTGCGTTCTTTTCTCAATAAAATTAATATTATGGGATGGAATCACATTTTTTCTTCATATATAATTAAATTTGGCAGGCCCTGACGGGCCTGCCAAATTTCATTTAATTGCGAGCATGTTAAGGGGGTCATCTTCCAGTCTAAAGACGCGTAGAGCAGGAAAAGCGTTTTTGCCAAAAAATTTCGAAAAAACGCAAATATCCATTACGATATCTCCCGAACCGTACGTCAAATTCAAAATGTTTTGCGCTAGTTCACACCGGCTCAGTGTCCTGATCGTCACGATATATCACATGTTGGGAGAAACTCAAATTTTAATTTTGAGTGTCGGCGGTCGCAAACTTCAGGGCTCGGAACGCAAAAACTACACAAGTTTTTAAAAAGTTATATACAACTTTTTAGATTCACCAGTTCTTCTTTAATTTGGTACCATTTTTAGGTCTCTGCAACAAACGCCCTATGAGGAGATAATTTTTGAGCGTTTCCATTCACGCTAGCAGAACGCGACCTGCGGTCGCGTTCTGCTAGCTCTAAATGTATTTTTTGCCTCAAACAATGTCGGACGCAACTTTTGCTGTTTGTTTTGTGTCTTTAAGGCAAACCTCTGAAAAGTTATTAACGTTCCAATTTTTTCTCTTTTTTGGTTGCTAGTTCGAAAATTATGGGATGTCGGGAGAATTTTTTTTCATTTTATCAAATTTTTCACCAGACTTGAGATGCGTGCCGAGATAGCTGAGTTTTCGAGCACGTTTAGGGGGTCAAATTCCAGTTGAAAGTGGCGGAGTAAAAATAATAATAATAATTAAAGCTGCAAGCAGCATTGGATCGGGACCTCGACTTTACGCGTGGATTTCGTCCCATGCCATAACACGTTATAACCCTCATATCTAAAAATGAGCAAATTATACTCCATAATATGGCATTTTCATCAAAGTTTAAGTCAAAGCAGCTCCTGTGCTGGATCCATTCACACAGAGTTGTGCCAAATATGGGCAGGAAAGGGGCGTGGCCGCAACACTGCATGTATGTGTAGAGCAGGGTGAGAGTGTTAGCCAATCAGCTTTCAGCTTTAGAGGGTGTGGCTGTATCCAGGCAGAAAGTCAGAGAGAGAAAGAAATAGGAGCAAAGTGTATGTCACATGTATAGGTGTACAGGAGTGGGAGCATATTAGCCAATCAGCTGTCAGTATTAGAGGGTGTGCTGTTGCTGGGCAGAAAAGAAGAGTGAGAGAGGGCAAAAAGGAGCAAAGTATATGTCACACACACTGTGTATATAAACATACACATACTCTGTGTACATGACATACATTATGTATATGCCATGTGTGTAGGTTATTCCATATACATGTGTGTATATAGGTTTGTGTATGTGCCCTGTGTCTGTATGAGAGAATTTGCCTGTCAATCATGTTAAAGCTCCTCCCACAGTCTGTTCAACTTCTCTTCATTGTCTGCACCTGTTAATGAAAGCTGCTCCGTTGCCCTGGTAACGGCCCCCACCTTTTTCCTCCTACACATATGCACAGCCTGTCCCCCCGTCAATGTCTTTTAAAGCCAAATCTTACCTCCGAACTACTGCCATTTGTGAGAGAACCGTAAATGGTAGCTCAAAACCAAAATGATTGTGAGTGGCAGGAGGCTTTGAGGAACAAGTAGATGTATTAATTTCCCCTGTAGGGTCAAAAATGGCCGAGATTCGGCAGTTTTAAAAACACTAAAATTAGGCGAACATAAGATTTTCTTTGATCCAAATTAACATGGGAGTGAATGGAGGCTGAGACCAGACATCCCCCCAAACTACTGAGTCTCATTTAAATTTTAAATTAGCTGGATCTTCCAAACCTGGTTTATATTGTTCCTAGGTAGTATGACTACATTTCTGGAAAGTTTCATTCACTTGCTGTTTATGGTTTCTCATATTTTGCCATTTTCATCAAAGTTTCATTCAAAGCTTCTCCTCTCCTGCACCTTCACAGAACATTGTTCCAAATAAGGAGTTGCAGGGGGCGTGGCTATTTCCCAGACCTCAGAGAGCAGTTCACAGAGATGAAATAGGAATAAAAACTAAAATTGTGATATCTCCCAAACCGTACATTGTATTTGGAAATTTTTTGGTGTGGCAACTTCTGCTCTTTCTCGTGATTCTCACAATATGTCACATGTTGGGGAATATTTAATTTTAATTTTTAAGTTTCGGCCATCGCAAATATCCATGGCTGAAACAAAAAAACTAGAAAAGATACAAAAAAGATTTTTACAACTTTTATGTTTCTCAATTAGCTCTATCGATTGGTACTATTTTTAAATCTCTGTGACAAACGGCTTCGGATGAGTAAACTTTTTACGATTTCCAAACAAGTCCAGATTGCGAACTTTCTGTAGGAGATAGACCATAAGTACCAGCATATGAATTTCTCGGGCGGGTACAAGGAAACTTTTGGCGTTGGTTTCATGTCTCTAGGCCAAGCGGTTCAGGTTTTAGATTTTGAAGCTTTTACTTTGAAAGGCAGATTTTGAACTTCCTGTCCAAGATAGATGGATGGTATCAGCGTATGAAATGTCGGGCTGGATGAGACGCACGCTGGCGCGTGCGTCTCATCTTTCTGCCACATTCCTAAGGCTCGTTTGGGCCATTTTAGTGATTTTTCCGGAATTTTCCGTGCGTTCTTTTCTCAATAAAATTAATATTATGGGATGGAATCACATTTTTTCTTCATATTTAATGAAATTTGGCAGGCCCGTCAGGGCCTGCCAAATTTCATTTATTTACGAGCATGTTAAGGGGGTCATCTACCAGTCTAAAGAGGCGTAGAGCCGAAAAGGCGTTTTTGCCAAAAAATGTCGAAAAAACGCAAATATCTATTGCGATATCTCCCAAACCGTAGGTCAAATTTAAAATGTTTTGCGCTAGTTCACACCGGTTCAGTATCCTGATTGTCACGATATATCACATGTTGGGAGAAACTCAAATTTTAATTTTGAGTGTCGGCGGTCGCAAACTTCAGGGCGCGGAACGCAAAAACTACACGAGTTTTTAAAAAGTTATATATAACTTTTTGGACTGACCAGTTCTTCTTTAATTTGGTACCATTTTTAGATCTCTGCGACAAACGCCCTATGAGGAGATAATTTTGGGGCGTTTCCATTCACGCTAGCAGAACGCGACCTGCGGTCGCGTTCTGCTAGCTCTAAATGTATTTTTTGCCTCAAGTAATGTTGGCCGCAACTTTTGCTGTTTTTTTCGTGTCTTTAAGGCGAACCTCTGAAAAGTTATTAACGTTCCAATTTTTCCTCTTTTTTGGTTGCTAGTTCGAAAATTATGGGATGTCGGGAGAATTTTTTTTCATCAGAACGCAATTTTCACCAGACTTGAAATGCGTTCCGAGATAGCTGAGTTTTCGTGCATGTTTAGGGGGTCAAATTCCAGTTCAAAGTGCCGGCGTAAGAAAAATAATAATAATTAAAGCTGCAAGCAGCATTGGATCGGGACCTCGACTTTACGCGTGGATTTCGTCCCATGCCATAACACGTTATATCCCTCATATCTAAAAATGAGCAAATTATACTCCATAATATGGCATTTTCATCAAAGTTTCAGTCAAAGCAGCTCCTGTGCTGGAGCCATTCACACAGAGTTGTGCCAAATATGGGCAGGAAAGGGGCGTGGCCGGAGCACTGCATGTATGTGTAGAGCAGGGTGAGAGTGTTAGCCAATCAGCTGTCAGCTTTAGAGGGTGTGGCTGTATCCAGGCAGAAAGTCAGAGAGAGAGAGAAATAGGAGCAAAGTAATGTCACATGTATAGGTGTACAGGAGTGGGAGCATATTAGCCAATCAGCTGTCAGTATTAGAGGGTGTGGCTGTTGCTGGGCAGAAAACAGAGTGAGAGAGGGACATAAGGAGCAAAGTATATGTCACACACACTTTGTATATAAACATACACATACTCTGTGTACATGACATACACTGTGTATATGCCATGTGTGTAGGTCATTCTATATATATGTGTGTATATAGGTTTGTGTATGTGCCCTGTGTCTGTATGAGAGAATTTGCCTGTCAATCATGTTAAAGCTCCTCCCACAGTCTGTTCAACTTCTCTTCATTGTCTGCACCTGTTAATGAAAGCTGCTCCGTTGCCCTGGTAACGGCCCCCACCTTTTTCCTCCTACACATATGCACAGCCTGTCCCCCTGTCAATGTCTTTAAAGCCAAATCTTACCTCCGAACTACTGCCATTTGTGAGAGAACCGTAAATAGTAGCTCAAAACCAAAATGATTGTGAGTGGCAGGAGGCTTTGAGGAACTCGTAGATGTATTCATTTCCCCTGTAGGGTCAAAAATGGCCGAGATTGAGCAGTTTTAATAACACTAAAATCAGGCCAAGTAGAGAATTTCTTTGATCCAAATTAACATGGGAGTGAATGGAGGCTGAGACCAGACATCCCCCCAAACTACTGAGTCTCATTTAAATTTTAAATTAGCTGGATCTTCCAAACCTGGTTTATATTGTTCCTAGGTAGTATGACTACATTTCTGGAAAGTTTCATTCACTTGCTGTTTATGGTTTCTCATATTTTGCCATTTTCATCAAAGTTTCAGTCAAAGCTTCTCCTCCAATGTTCACAGAACATTGTTCCAAATAAGGAGTTGCAGGGGGCGTGGCTATTTCCCCCATCAGGGAGTCTGAGTTCTGAAAAAATCCAAAAGTGAGGAAAAGAAAACTAAAATTGCCATGTCTCCCAAACCGTACATCTGATTTCAAAAATTCTTAGTGTGGCGACTTCTGCTCATGTCACTGATTCTCACAATATGTCATATGTTGGGGAATATTTAATTTTATTTTTAAATTTTCGGCTATCGCAACTAACCGGGCCTGAGAAAAAAAAAGTACAAGAGATACAAAAATGATTTTTACAACTTTTATGTTTCTCAGTTAGCTCTATCCATTGGTACTATTTTTACATCTCTGCAATATAAGGTTTCGGAGGAGTAAATTTTTTACGATTTCCAAACAAGTCCAGATTGCGAACTTTCTGTAGGAGATAGAACATAAGTACCAGCATATGAATTGCTCGGACAGTTACAAGGAAACTTTTGGCGATGGTTTCATGTCTCTAGGCCAAGCGGTTCAGGTTTTAGATTTGGAAGCTTTTACTTTGAAAGGCAGATTGTGAACTTCCTGTCCAAGATAGATGGGTGGTATCAGCATATGAAATGTCGGGCTGGATGAGACGCATGCTGGCGCGTGCGTCTCATCTTTCTGCGACATTCCTAAGGCTTGTTTGGGCCATTTTAGTGATTTTTCCGGAATTTTCCATGCGTTCTTTTCTCAATAAAATTAATATTATGGGATGGAATCCCATTTTTTCTTCATATATAATGAAATTTGGCAGGCCCTAACGGGCCTGCCAAATTTCATTTCTTTGCGAGCATGTTAAGGGGGTCATCTTCCAGTCTAAAGAGGCGTAGAGCAGGAAAAGCGTTTTTGCCCAAAAATGTCGAAAAAACGCAAATATCCATTGCGATATCTCCCAAACCGTGCATCAAATTTAAAATGTTTTGCGCTAGTTGATGCCGGCTCAGTGTCCTGATCGTCACGATATATCACATGTTGGGAGAAATTCAAATTTTAATTTTGGGTGTCGGAGGTCGCAAATATCCGGGCACGAAACGCAAAAAGTACACGAGTTTTTAAAAAGTTATATATAACTTTTTGGATTCACCTGTTCCTCTTTAATTTGGTACCATTTTTACATCTCTGCGACAAACGCCCTATGAGGAGATAATTTTGGAGCGTTTCCATTCACGCTAGCAGATCGCGACCTTTGGTCGCGATCTGCTAGCTCTAAATGTATTTTTTGCCTCAAGTAATGTCGGCCGCAACCTTTGCTGTTTTTTTCGTGTCTTTAAGGCGAACCTCTGAAAAGTTATTAACGTTCCAATTTTTTCTTTTTTTTGGTTGCTAGTTCGAAAATTATGGGATGTCGGGAGAATTTTTTTTCATTTTATCAAATTTTTCACCAGACTTGAGATGCGTGCCGAGATAGCTGAGTTTTCGTGCACGTTTAGGGGGTCAAATTCCAGTTTAAGTGTCCGGCGGGAGAAAAATAATAATAAAAAACGAACGAATTACAATAGGGACTCGGCCCTGCGGGCCGAGTCCCTATGCGTTGCACACATAGTGTGCAAATGCATAGGGACTCGACCCTGCGTGCTCGGTCCCTAATTAAAGCTGCAAGCAGCATTGGATCGGGACCTCGACTTTACACGTGGATTTCGTCGCATGCCATATAACAGTTATAACCGTCATATCTAAAAATGAGCAAATTATACTCCATAATATGGCATTTTCATCAAAGTTTCAGTCAAAGCAGCTCCTGTGCTGGAGCCATTCACACAGAGTTGTGCCAAATATGGGCAGGAAAGGGGCGTGGCCGGAGCACTGCATGTGTGTGTGTAGACTAGTGGGAGAGTGTTAGCCAATCACCTTTCAGCATTAGAGGGTGTGGCTGTATCCAGGCAGAAAGTCAGAGAGAGAAAGAAATAGGAGCAAAGTAATGTCACATGTATAGGTGTACAGGAGTGGGAGTATATTAGCCAATCAGCTGTCAGTATTAGAGGGTGTGGCTGTTGTGACATATGTGAGTACTTATACATAAATACATATACACTATGCATATGTCAAGTACTACAGACCAGAGCCTTACGGCTAGCGCGTGCGTCTCATCTTTCTGCGACATTCCTAAGGCTCGTTTGGTCCATTTTAGTGATTTTTCCGGAATTTTCCGTGCGTTCTTTTCTCAATAAAATTAATATTATGGGATGGAATCCCATTTTTTCTTCATATTTAATGAAATTTGGTAGGCCCTGACGGGCCTACCAAATTTCATTTCATTGCGAGCATGTTAAGGGGGTCGTCTGCCAGTCTAAAGAGGCGTAGAGCCGAAAAGGCGTTTTTGCCAAAAAATTTCGAAAAAACACAAATATCCATTGCGATATCTTCCAAACCGTACGTCAAATTAAAAATGTTTTGCGCTAGTTCACACCAGCTCAGTGTCCTGATCGTCACGATATATCACATGTTGGGAAAAATTCAAATTTTAATTTTGAGTGTCGGCGGTCGCAAACGTCAGGGCTCGGAACGCAAAAACTACACGAGTTTTTAAAAAGTTATATACAACTTTTTAGATTCACCAGTTCCTCTTTAATTTGGTACCATTTTTAGGTCTCTGCGACAAACGCCCTATGAGGAGATAATTTTGGAGCGTTGCCATTCACGCTAGGAGATCGCGACCTTCGGTCGCGATCTCCTAGCTCTAAATGTATTTTTTGCCTCAAGGAAAGTCGGCAGCGACTTTTGCTGTTTTTGGCATTTATTTAAAGCGAGCCTCTGAAAAGTTATTAACATTCCATTTTTTCTCTTTTTTTGGTTGCTAGTTCGAAAATTATGGGCTGGACACTGGATTTTTTTTCATCAGACGCCGATTTTCACCAGGCTTGAGGTGCGTGCCGAGATAGCTGAGTTTTCGAGCATGTTTAGGGGGTCAAATTCCAGGTCAAAGAGGTGGCGGTATAATAATAATAATAATAATAATAAAAAACGAACGAATTACAATAGGGACTCGGCGTCGGGCCGAGTCCCTATGCGTTGCACACATAGTGTGCAAATGCATAGGGCCTCGACCCTGCGTGCTCGGTCCCTAATAAAAACGAACGAAATACAATAGGGACTCGGCCCTGCGGGCCGAGTCACTATGCGTTGCACACATAGTGTGCAAATGCATAGGGACTCGACCCTGCGTGCTCGGTCCCTAATAAAAAACGAACGAATTACAATAGGGACTCGGCCCTGCGGGCCGAGTCCCTATGCATTGCACACATAGTGTGCAAATGCATAGGGACTCGACCCTGCGTGCTCGGTCCCTAATAAAAAACGAACGAAATACAATAGGGACTCGGCCCTGCGGGCCGAGTCCCTATGCGTTGCACACATAGTGTGCAAATGCATAGGGACTCGACCCTGCGTGCTCGGTCCCTAATAATAATAATATAAAAACGAACGAATTACAATAGGGACTCGGCCCTTCGGGCCGAGTCCCTATGCGTTGCACACATAGTGTGCAAATGCATAGGGACTCGACCCTGCGTGCTCGGTCCCTAATAATAATAATAATAATAATAATAATAATAATAATTATTATTATTATTATTATTATTATTATTATTATTATTATTATTATTATTATTATTATTATTATTATTATTATTATTATTATTATTATTATAAATTAATGACTAATGTACATACATTATATAAAATGTTTATTAAATATATTTATTTGAATAATTAATGAATTGCTATAAAAATATATTATAATTTAATGATATATTGTAAAATATAAAAACAAAGACCCTATTTACAGTCAAACAATACAACAGCAACCAAACATCACACCACAAAACATGAATTAAAAAGTGTAAAACAAAAAGCAGCACCTAGGTAAGAGTTCAAAACTAGAAGTGTAGACCTCCATCAATATGTGTGAATGAAGCTTGTAAAAACTATCCCACAGTCTGGATTAGACCCTTTATTGGGCCAGTTTTGGCCCACTAACCTCTATATTCAACATCACAAATTGGGGGCATTTTTTCCCCCCAGAAAATACAATGGAAAAGAAATGCTGATAATAGATTGGTAATACTCATACCACACATTATATTAGTGGGTATAGCCTCCATGTTTTACATAACATTTACAGATTAAATATCACTTTTCCCAATAAACTCAATTTAGGTTCATACAATTATGTAACAATAACAGTTTCATAATCCAATAACATTTTAAAAGCTAAAATTGTAATTATTTGTTATTATCTCAGACTGCCTAAAGCTTCAGTATGTGATATTTCATAGTAGCTACTGTAGTAACGTTGCAGACTACAGTTAAACTAAGACCCTACCTCTCAAACTCTCCTAAAGAAGCTATAACAATTGTGAAATAGATCTGGTCATAAAACATTATGCTTGTATTGTTTATGCAGCTCAAATACCTGCTTCTATAATGTGTTGTGTCCCTTATGGGCTGTTAACGACAGTAAAAACTACACCTCTTAATAATAGTTTTTTATGAATACAGCTGGAAACAGTCTCCTAGAAGATACCCATTGCTTGAAGATGCTGGCACCATGCTTTCTTTCTCTGTGGGTCATTGAACTCACATGGAGGAAGCACTCAATCAATTTGAGGTATTGAGGCAGAGCCACAGAACGGGTGGCTAAATTACAGTCCTGCAGGTTGAGTGCGTCACATGCTCCCAGACTCTACTCTATTCCAGATCATTTAACTGACAGAGCCAGGCAGAGGCACACCAGCACACATGCATTTCTCACAAAATATTACTATACTGACATGCTGAAAAGGGCTTCACAATGACAAGAATCACTTAAATTAGGAGGGAATAGGCACAAAGAGGCCCTCTGAAGGAATGTGGAAATTTGCCACTTGAGATAGAAAATATGAATATGCTCTGAAACAACACAACAGCTTCATTAAATCCTTTTTTTCCCCATCGGTTACACTAATAGAAAATTTTTAAAAATGAAGAGCGTAAAGCATCTATACCAGGGGTTTCAATCACGCGACCCAAATGCGGCCCACCAAACGTTCCAATGCGGCCCCTGAGCTGAAGAGAACAATACTAAAAAAACAAAAAAAAGACTATATTTTTTTCTCAGATTTTTTTCTCTGTCTATAAATGATGACAATTTCAAATGTGTATCTTTGTTTTAGTGGAAAAAACTATCATTAATTTACATTTACAAACTATCCTGTAACAATAATATGTGAATAATCTGAACAACCTGAAATGTCTAAAGAAAATTAGACACAATTTAAACCAGAGTTTAGTAGAAATGATCCATAATAAAACACATGGACTAATGATAAACTGAGGCAGAATATTGTTCAAATTAACCTTAATTTTCCTTTTTTTTTTTGCATTTGGATAATTTATAAAAGTATTTTCATAATTTAATTGGTTTTTTTTTTTTTTTTTGCACTAAAACAATGACAAAAATGTTGAGTCATTATTTCTCATAGGTTATTATGTTTTAAAGTTACTGGTCCATCCCATTAGAGACCAAATCAGGCTGATCAAATGTGGCCCCTGAAAAAAATTGAGTTTGAGACCCCTGATCTATACAGTAATACTGTGTTCAGATGTCCTCTAAAGCCTTATAGGTATAACAAACTCAAAGCTGGAGAAAACACTACCCTCATTTCCACTAATTTCTGTCCCATTTAGCAGACACTGGCCTGCTCTGGGACTTTGCCAGAGGTGCATCTCTCACCAAAACAACCACAAAGTCACATCAGCGTTTGCCCCTCCCACCCCCAACCCTTTCAGCGCTTTCTCAGCAAAAAAAAAAAAAAAAAAATGCGGTGCTGCTAAAAATACCTGCTTTTGAATCATTCACATCATACACTATGTAGAGAGCTCATGCATACTCATGACCATATGCAAATATGTATCATCAGAGTGACGAGTGGGGCGTTCAATTAATGGATTATAGAGACTGTAGGGGAATGCTACTTTGCTGTACTGCACAAGAATGAAACACTGGCATGCAGGAAAATTAACTCTAATAGTCTGTGTTACACTTTGATCTTCTAACTAATCATGGTTGTAGGTTTGCAGCTCTTTCCCCTGCAGTGAATAATTAAGGTTTTAATTTTTTACAGCATAAGTTTTGCAGCTGGGGATGAAACAGTGCGACAAATTTACAAGTAAAAAGCACAGAAGTTATTCCAAAAAAATGTAAATGGTACAAATTAAAATATACAACTAACAAGCCAGTCCAGCAAGTATATTTTAAACCTACTTCATGGACATATGACAGAGAATCGCTGCTGTAATTCAACATGAACAGTAGCGGGGGGGGGGGGGGGGGGGGGGGCTGTAAAGTTTTAGTTTGTCTACCTGGTCATTATAATCCAGACACTGGTTCTTGGTTTTATATCTGAAAACTACCCTCATGAGCTGTTGAAACACAAAGAACTGGAGTAAAACTTTATGGGAAATAGAGATAAACAGCTAATACACTTTGATATGTTTGATATGTTAAATTACTAGCCCCCCCCCCCCATTAAATTTGAATCTTCTTCTGGATTTTCCCAAGATTCAGGAATCTTCAACATAGTATTTCTAAAAAATATTAGGTGTCTTTAGAAAGCCACAAAGTATTTACAGTATATTTGCATACCAGGGACATTATTATTATTATTATTATTATTATTATTATTATTATTATTATTATATTATTATAATTATTATTATTATTATTATTATTATTATTATTATTATTATTATTATTATTAGTGTAGGAGTCATATATATTTCATGTACTTCTTTTTGCTTTTCATTAATATATGTCAAATATATGGGTATTGGTATATTTGGTTTGTGTCTTTATTTTGGGTTACTGTTAGACATGGGTGTGGCACTGAGGGTGGGCGGTACACAGTTGGTAGCCGTACGTAACTTTACCTGATACCTCTTATCTGGTTCAGTTTTGGTGCGGGGTGATTGTTTTATGTTTATGTTTTATGTAGCACTAAAGTTTGATTGATTGACTTGGCTACACTTTGATATAGTTTGCTTCACATCATGTAATGGATATTTTATTAGTAAAAATGTTTATGCTCGACCTTGTAAAGACTATTTGAGTGTTCAGGATTAAATGGAGAAAAATAAATGATAGTAGACGGCTGTAGTGGTGTGGACATTTCCCCTGCTTAGCCCACCGCAGTGACTGAACATTATGTTGGTGATAGAACTGGCAGCTGCAATAATTAGCCCCATTTACGAAATGACTATTTATCAAGTCACTGCACACCCACTTTTGTGCGATGATGTGCTTAATTTCAGAGGTGAATCAGGTGACTTTACTCAACATTTAAGTTAAAATATGGTTTAAAAGCTTCAGTATGGGTCATTACGCTGTCAACTGAGAAAGCCTCATGCTAAAAACTAAAAAAAATAAAAAATCAGTTTCAACTTGATGCACACAAAGAAGGAGTTGGTTATACAATGTTATCTAAGTGTTTCCAAGTGTCAACAATTAGAGTGAGAAGTATAATCCAGACATTCAAAGACAGACACACAGTACAGAACAAGCCTGGCAGATGTAGGAAGAGAAAGATTTGAAAGATGCTAAAAACAAAACTAGTGACAGATGTGTCTAAAGAGCCAGAACAACTGACAAGACACGAGTGAATAACCTGGACACATCAGGAATCATAGTCTCTAACAAGGGACAAAGGGACACTTCAAGACAGTAAGTACGCTCAGGACAACCTGAGATAAAGTATACACACTGTGTCCTATGGTCTGAGGAGACCACATTGGAGCTTTTTGGCCAAAGAGACACTGCTTATGTTTGGAGAAGAAAGGAAGAAGCATAGAACCCAAAGAACACTGTGTCCACAGTGAAACAGGGTAGTGGGAATATGGGGGTTCTTCAGTGTATCTGGAACTTAAAATCTTGTCAAAGTGGAAGGAATTATGAATAAAAAAGATGTGTGGAGATTTGGAATGAAAACCGTAAGAAGTCAGCACTAAAACTGGGTCTGGGTCGTCTGGGCTGTTCCAACGTGACAACGATTCAAAATATATGTCTCTCCTGGTGAAGAACTATTTCTAGAAGTGAATATCACTGAGTGGCTTGACTTAAAATCCATAGAAAAAATAAATAAATAATAAAATAAATAATAATAATAATAATAATAATAATAATAATAATAATAATAATAATAATAATAATAATAATAATAATAATAATAATAATAATAATAATAATAATAATAATAATACATTGTATTTGTATAGCACTTTTATGCCACTCAAAGATGCTTTACATAAAGTACAATAAAAACCCTCTACAATAAGAACAAATAATGGAAAAACAAGCATTCTTTGTTTTTCAGAGAATGCCTAATCTCGCCCCTATTTTGTGCCAATCTCAAGTTTCTATGACAACCTGTTGTTGAATTAGAGCCAATAATGTGAGTTTTGACCTTTCTGCTAAATGCGACCTTGACCTTTGACCTTTTGCAATATTGATCATTTCTTTATACCTGTTTGTATATATGTGTCAGTGCTTGTAATATCATGATAATATATCAAGTATTGATTAAGTTATAGCGTGATATGTATATATGTGATATGTATACGCTGTTACACAAGTAAATTTTGCGACTTGTCAACTTTAACCTCAGAGATCTCAAAACTATTGGTCGTCAGGTGATAAAAAATCTTCATTCTGCATCATTTGGTACCAAACTGAAAATTCTGTGACCCTCTGTTCTTGAGTTATAACTGATAATGTGATTTTGAACTTTTAGTTAATTACCTTGGCTTTTCTAGTTAAAAGTGTTGTGGTCAGAACAGTGACAGATGGGGGGAGTGAATTCCAGAGGTGTGGGGCAGCAGAGGTTCTGTCCCCTTAGGTTCGGTGCTTGATTTTGGGCGGCGAGATGAGAAGGTGGGCAGAGGAAGATCGGAGGCTTCAGGAGGGGTCATGAGACTGGAGTAGGCCAGTGAGGTAGGGGGCTGCCTGGTGACGGAGAGCTTTATGGGTGAGGGGGGAGGATGTTAAATGTTATCAGGTGTTTGACAGGGAGGTGTTAGAGGACAGGAATGATCGTGATGGCGTGAACGGGTGTAGGTGAGAAGATGAACTGCAGAGTTGTGAATAAGCTGGAGTTTATTGAGGTGTTTGGAGGGTAAACCACAGGCTATTAAACAATGAAAACAATGACATTTTGGTAGGGGGGGGCAATAGTATTTATCATACTATATTCCATCTACAGTAGGTTAACTAGTGACCGTAGAGGGTCATTACTGCATGAATACCCTATACAGTATATCCACTGTGGTTTACAACAGTGTGAGCAAATGGGAATTATTACTCACATTAATCCATAATCACTTGTAATATACTGTAGGAATACATTTTTGTTCTTATTTAGTGGAGTGTTAGGAAAATGGTTTGAGTTGAAATAACAGATTCAAGAGGAAAAATGGTAAATGGACTGCACTTATATACTGCTTTTCCACCTTGATAGTGCTCAAAGCGCTTTATATTTGTTCTGTCAGTCCTACTGGGAGCCTAAGTCATGGTTAGATGTCTTGCCCAAGGACACTTTGACATGTAGACAGCCAGAGCTGGGACACGAACCACCAACCATTCAGTCATTGGACGACCTGCTCTACCAACTGAGCCACAGCCGCCCCTGAAAAAGACAATGGGCTGGTAGAGAGAAAATAAATAAATTCTTTTAATTAACTATTTTTGTGGACTTTCTGACTTTTTTTAATCATACTTTTTCTTCCCAATATTTTTTTTTTTTTATCACTGGACATTATGGGCAACATTTTGACATCTACTGCTTAATTGAGGCTGAATCTTGACAAAGTTCTCCCATGCATGTCTCTCCTGGGTTACTTAATGTTCCTAAATGTCGTCAAATATTCCCCTACAAAGGTAAATTGGACCAATGACAGACCACCTGAGTCTCTGAACACTACACAAAGCCTTGTCAACTCTCCTTTTTAAATTCAAGAAAATAACTAAGCATGTAATGAGTAGTCTGGGAAAGGCCTAGCTATGATTTGGGAAAAGAACTTGCACCACATTTCAATGTATGAAATAATTATAGTGTATCTCTTTGCAAATGTGGAAATGCAAACAAAATAACCATATTAAAAATGTAATATTACACTGGAATTTTGGCATTTTGGGAAACAGACAAGTTACAGTGTTAATTTTAAACTGGCAAATCTGTATTTTCAGCAGCATATTTATTTCAAATAGTGTAGAATTTGCATCAGACACACGTTTCTGAGAACAACGTTTAACCTTTGATGGAAAGTGGACTTCCAACAACCAAAATATTGTATCCTTCAACCTAAAGAGATAACACATATACTACAAACTATAAAATGAAACACTACAAAATACATGTATAACATTTGTGGATTATCTATTTTTTGCAGAGTTCACTTTTTTATTACAACCTAAATGTTGGAACACAGAAGGCAACATGTAATTATGAATAGTGTAGACTGTGATGTTCTATAATGTCTCTATGTTTAACACCCTAGAAATTCACTGCACGTCTAATACTGATCTATCCCGTCCTCTTTATTTGGACCTTCAAACAGTCACAGTCTAACCATCAGCTTTGTTGTTACATTCAATACTGAAAAATCAATAAGTGATCAGGCTTTTCCAATATTCCAATCTGCCATGACAATAAATATATTATATATAATAAAATGTATTATCTGTTGTATATGTCACATTAGTCTGGTTAATACTAGCAAGTGTGGAACATTGCAGCAGTGGTTGGAAGTAAAAATAAGTGTTATATGAATATTTTTTCATTTCATTGAAATTTGATAATAAAAAATATAAATCAAATTTCCACTAAAATCACAATAATTTGTGTCATTCTTGAAATGGAAGGCACGTGCAGGACTCACCAGTTCAGAAGGTCCATATAGACTGGAAAGTAAACTAAAGTGTTATGTAAATAATTCACTGATTACCTGTTTAAATATAAATTGCTTTCTTTTTATATTCTTTATTTTTTCATAGCAACCAAATAAGGCCAAAGCTGAATCTAGTTTTAGTCTCCAGTTGTATTTGTCTGTAAAATGCTGAATATTTGCAGCTGTAATGTCTACATTTTGTTCCATATTAACCTGAAAATGAACTGCCAGAGATCAAGAAAATGGCTGCAAAATTCACTTAAGCTGAATTAAAATTTGATGGTGTTCAACATTGACTGAGAGATATTTGAGAATCAAGTCTGACTAAATGGAGTTTGTCAAAACCAAATGCAAATGTATTCACACAGGCTCGGTTAAGCATGAATAGATTTTTTTAGTCTCAGATAAGGCTTGTTCTGTGTCTGTGAGACTGCCTGCTTGTCGGCTGATATGGTCAGATTGTGTAAAAAAAAAATAAATAATTACATTGGTAATGAATGTAAAAACAAGCCTCAAATACACTACCTCAATAACAGGTAAAAAAAACTGCTAAATGTCAGGATATAAGTCTAACTTTCTAAAAAATATTTTTCACACCAGCTATCAAAAACATGATGCTGCCTGAAAGTAAATGTTTCTGCAGGAAAAACAACAGGGGTAAAAAAAAAAAAAAAAAAAAAAAAAAAAAAAAAAAAAAAAACACCTTACTTCCTTTGACTTTATAACTCATTTACTAATTCTCTTTTGTCACAAAATCCAAACTGTTTTCATCCTTCATACTTCAGGCCTTCCAAAGCCACACATTATCAACACAAACATTTTAACTCAAACTATATTTGGTTTGATTCAAGGAGAGTGAGACATTCCTACCACTTTGCTGCTGGGTACTGAGTGTGCCATCCATGGCTCCATTGGATCCCACTGTGGAGTCTAGATGTGTCAGGCTGCTTGAGTAAAGAGTCAAGAGAAAAGTCACTCGTGTTGTTGAGACTTAGTGTCTTATTGAAGGCGTTTATACTTCATGTTCACGTGTCTGTAGGAAGGCTATGTATGGAGGAGGGTGTGTTAGGAATATTGCATGAGAGCTGTGTTGTGGAGCGCGTAGAATAGAAGACTGTGTGCAGTGAATATCTTAGTCTGAAGCTAATTCAAGTGTTGCCTATAGGATCAAGTCATTGAAGCTACGAGTATCAATAAAGTGTGTATCCAAGCGGGCAGTGGGACACTCTCACAGCTTCTTCCACTGCTCAGTCATTTGTCCAAATGCCAAACAAGACCTTGTGCTCTTTAATGTTCCTCCTAGTCCATCCATTGCTCGCCGTTCATTAGAGAAGGTCAGCTACAGGTCACGGAAATGCTACGTGAAAAAATATTGTAGAAAAAGTTGAGTTTTCATCACAACAAAAAAGATAAGATAGTCCTGAAGACACTGAAAGACAATTTACTTGTGCATTAAGGTACTATTCATAAGCTGGTGTGAGAGTATGCTGCTCAGTTATGAAAGTACAAGAGGCAAAAAAACAAAAAAAAACATCATGTTCAGAAAAGGGGACGGAGCCAGAAGTCATTCCAAATAAGGGAGAAAATCTGCATGTGTTCTTGTTCAGGATGTCAGCTGTTTTATGGAACACTTAAATTATTTAGGCTTGTTTGCCATTCAACATCTTCATCTTCAAGTCCTCTGAGGAAATGTTGAAGGCCTGTCACTACATTACATGATGTAGTGCTGCCACCTGCAGGCCACAGAGGGGAACTATAATAAAGCATCAAGCTAGAAAAACAAAGATAACCGAGTCTTTTTCCATCTGTACTTTTTAATACATTTTTCTATGGGTTTAGGCTTATAGTCAGTCTATGGTAACACTTTATGTAAAAATGTTTTACTTATAGCAAACACAGGCTAAGCTAATCTGTTTGGTGTGAAATGTAACCCTAACCTAACATTTACTATTTTAATTCTTTCATGAATATCCTTTTTTGTAACTTTACCCTTAAATTTACTGATATTTAAGGGTTTAAGGGTTTAAGGGCTGATAATCTTGCTGTTATCTAAAAAAAATAGAGCATTTAACATTAGACATAAAACATCCTACTGACATGTTTCCATAAGTGTGTCCTCCATCTCCCCATGCTAAGGGGAATATTCCATTTAACAAGAAAAGTTAAATATAATGTTGGATATGACATATGTTAAAGTGCAGTTCACTTTGCATACCTATAAATAGCCATCCATAGCATTTTCAGACACAGCTGGTACTGCTCCCTCCATCTGCACAATGATATAGAGTATGCACCATAGGTTAATGCACATGTATGACTGAGTACTCACACACACACACGAAGCCACAGAGGGTTACGTAGTGACCTTGCCAGCTGCACCTCACATACACTGGAGCATGATTGCATTAGGTTTATATTGTGTTGCATCACTCGACTTTGGATTATTATTCTCTCTTGATGTTCCCTTTCCTGCTGAGAATGAAAGGAGTGCATTGTGTCTCGCTGACAGTAGGGGGTAAAAAAATGATCATTTATATCCCCTCCTATATGTACACTCCAATACTGGCAGACAGATTTTCTTAATCTTTCCTGAATTTTGATCATATAACTCCTAAAACAACTTATACACAGAACTGGAGCAAAGAAATTAGGGTGTAGAATATAGGGTGCATTAAAGGACTTCACTTTTTATTACAAAACTAAACTTAGAATAAAACGAAATGTGTTCAGAGAATCTAGATGTCAAAACCGTAATCTGTAACATTTCTCCATTAAAATACTAGATCATATTAACATGTATACTTAATATCACACAACATATTTAAAGAGCTGGTGAATTATGTTCCTAGATTGTGAAAATATACAGTAATAATTACTTTTTCCCCATCCCTATGCAACCATAAATTAGAATCAATCTTTTTTAATCAAAACTCTTTAATTGTTAAATATTTTGTCCATTGTAATGTACATTGGATCCCAACAGTTGTTACAAACATTGTCACATTGACATCACATGGCAGAGACATATCATGCTATAACTCAATGAATACTTGAGATATCACAAAGGAATGGTATGGGCATATCCATACAGCTTATGTGTATCAGATGCAATGATCCATTTGAGAAAAGGTCAAAGGTCAAAGTCATATTTAGCAGAAAGGTCAAAATCACATTATTGGCTGTAATTCAAAAACAGGTTGTCATAGAAACTTGAGATTGGCACAAAACAGGGGTGAGATTAGGCATGATCTGAATACTAGTTTTTTTTTGTTTGTTTGTTTTCTTACAATTTACAAAAAAACAACAACTAAACAAACATGAAATGTCTAAATTCGGTCATTTTAGCCTTATTTTCTGTGGGCACCTTTGAACAAAGACTTTCCCTTGTCACAGTACACATGCATTTTCCCTGAACATCCTGGACATTTACACCTTGTTGTTTCGAACTCTTGGAAATCTATCATCTTCCTCATATCTTCCAAAAATGTCAATATCAGAGATATTTCCATCTCCAATCAGTTCAATGGCAGTATATTCTGCATATGTAATATTTTCAGCTGATTATCAACTGATTCTCTTGTTCTGAAGTACTCTTTTTATAGTAATAAGGTCATTCATCAATACTGGATCATTGAGTTCAACAATATGCTTTCAGACCCACTGTCCATTGGAATGGACAATGTTTAAAAAAAACCCTGTGTAAAAACTTGCACTAATGCATTTGATATTACACATTAATGCATATGTTCCACCTTTCAATATTATATCAAAACTATAAAACCTTGTCACAAATATCTATAAATGTGAGTGGATTTGTTTCATATGGGAACAAGCAAAGGCATACTGCTGTTTGATTGGTTGGTAAGGGTCCAATTAAATGGACTTCAGTGTCCAAGTGGTGTTCAATGTTGCAAAAGTAAAGAAAACAGCGACTGTCATGTGACGTCCATTGTAATGAAAGGGTTAAAGTGTTGGCTTTATGTCAAGTCTTTGCAAATTCCTTCAGTTTCAAATGCAGGCACAATGAAACAACTATTAAATGAGGGACCTAACAATGAACAAATCAAGATGTTATGGTCTATTAAGATGATTTGTCACATGGCAGGATCATCAAAAGGAAATAACAAGCACCCTGATGTCTTCAGCTAAAGCTCCCCAGCATCAAATAAAATGACCTGACAATGTCTAAAAAATCTAAAATGCTCTTTTCCTCTTAGGAATCATAACAAGCTTTGAGGCAAAACAGTGATGTCTGAGAATATATAATTGTTATTAAGGTTGAAATATGCTTGGAAAGAACATTATGCACCCGGGGTCTCATGGACGGCTCCTGAGATCTTTATCTGTGGTTGCATTTTTTTTATTTTTTATTTATTTATTTTTTTAAGTTTAAGGCACATTTCTAAGTATTACTATTTCCTCTTCACTTGTTTTCTGAATCTAAGAGCAGCCTGCAGCTTTAACAACCTTTGTGATGTGTTGCCAGGCATCTATTTAATGAGATGTCAAAAAGTTAAATCAATCTGAATGATCATACCATGCAAACAACAGACAGAACTTCCAATGATCAAGAGAAGGCACGCTTAAGTTAAACCTAAATACATTTAATTATCATTGAATCCATGTAAAGGGTCACATTTTATTGTGATTACACACCATTTTTCTTTTTGTACTCATCTAAGACAGACATCAGATTCCCAGCACAGCCGGAAACTACACAGCAAATCTGTGTGATGGAAGATGCTAATTAACCTCCTCATCACAAATATATCTGTCAGAAGAAAAGATCTACCTTGGTAAACTACATATTTTTGTACATAAAACACCATTTTTGTGTGGCCAATTTCTTCATAAAAGCTTTCATTTTCAGTTTACACTAATGCGCCTCAACAAAGCCTTTAGTTAAATATATAAATCAAACCATATGGTTTCTTTTTCAGTGGCAGCTCATCTGATATAATTGCTAATTGCCTTTTCAGCAGCTGAGGGACTACATGTTGTATATACGTACAAGAACGTTTCTACATTATAAGAGCCAAGTGACCTCTGTGTGTGTGTGTGTGTGTGTATGGGTATCTGTATTATAACTGATGTATTGGACAGATCTAGCCTTTACCTTTTGGATTCCTTATGTATTTTGGGTCAGGGATCACTCCTCTCCCTTGTGAATCAAAGGTATTTCAACATCTACTCTCTAAAATCCAATTATAGTTGATAGTGTTGTCATGTCAGTAACTTTGACTGTATACTTGACTGCATTTACCTACATGAAAACATCTGTTGGATGAGCTGTACTCATAGGCAACCTGCAACGGTGAAGGGAGACAGAACATCTCTGCAATTTAATTTATCTCTTCATGATCCCATATCACGCACTGACATAGAATGTTTACAAAAAAGAAAAAAAGAAATGTTTTAGTCCAGTCTAAAGGATGGAACTAGAGGAAAACTCCAGCCAATCACTGTACTGATCATCATTGATTTGCTGATACATCCATACCCCCCCCCCCCCCCAATGCTCTGCCACCTGCCCTCCCTCCCACTTCTGCACATTCACATAAACCGCTATGGCGGGAAAGACGACAGCAAAACCGAAGCAAAAACTGTGTTTGAAAAAGCTGTGGCCCTGAGGAAGATGACCGAAGAACAGAACAGGACAAGGGTAGTAATCACTACGACTTTTCGGCGCTGGCGTCAACTGAAAAATGAAAAGGGGCTCTAAACCGATGCTAAGGTGACTATGTTTCTACTTAATAGGTAAGATGATACTGTTATGATTATATAATATTTGGACATACTAATCACTTATGGGTATCATATTCACCTGTCAGTGAGAAAATGTCAGATATTGACCAAACATAATGTTCCATCATATTTTGCTAAGTTACCAACACTGTGTGTAAACTGCTGCTGTAACACCATCAACTATTGTCCTTAAACATTAGTTTTCATGGTGTTTATTTCATGCTTCTAAACCTTTTGTTAGCTAAGCTTCATGTGACACAAACTGATAAATGTTGCTTATTGTTTTGTTATTTAGGATGATATTTGACATAAAGTTCTTGTGAATGCTCCAGACAGTATGAGCGTTCATGTATTTTTGAAGGCGCAGTTTCGAGGGGTGGGCTGACGAAGAGGCATGGGTGTGTATACTTTCAAAATATAGCTGCAGGAATCGTTTACAAAGATCTCCTACCCTACCTTTAAGATGAACAGTTAAGGAGTTTTCTGCAAATAAGGGAGGATTGGAAGTAACCTCACTGTGTGTGTGTGTGTGTGTGTGTGTGTGTGTGTGTGTGCGTGTGTGTGTGTGTGTGTGTGTGTGTGTGTGTGGGGGTGTGTACAGTAAGGGTTACAGAACATGAGCCATGTGAGGAAATAAAAGTGCTGCTTCACATGCTCCATACATCATAGCTCTGTTACTGAACCAATTATGAAGCCTCACTCTATCATCATCATCATCATTATCATCATCATCATCATCATCACCATCATCATCATCATCATCATCATCATCATCATCATCATCATCATCATCATCATCATCATCATCATCATCATCATCATCATCTCCATCATCATTATCATCATCTCCATCATCATCATCATCATCATCATCATCATCATCATCATCATCATCATCATCATCATCATTCTCTCAATCTCACTCTCATTGATTGATTGATTGAATTTATTACACCATTCTTGAGATAAAACATGTAACAGCAACCAGTGCCATAAAACATAAAATAACAAAATAGTCAGGGATAACACAAAAAAGCCCTAAGGCTTATTTCCTTTGTGGTCCCTATAGTGCAGGAGACAGGGGCTAGTGCACATACACATATGTGTCCAACAAGGATTACAACACCAGGCAAAACAGACACAGTAGCAGTGAACAGAAGACTCCAATAAATATGAGAATATAGACACACATATTAGAATGATACACTGCTCCAAAAAATCATACACACACATACAAGCAATACTCACACAGCGTACATCACGCACTCATATGACCTGTGTCCTACCTGTGTGACTTTTTCTGTGACATTGTGTGTCCGGTCGATAAGTTTACATGGAGCTATGATGTCCATGTCCCCAGTGGGCAGAGCGATGAGAGGGTCAGGTTTGAAATCCACAAAGTTGAGAGTGATCTGAGGGATTTTTGAGATAGTGCGGTACCGCATGAGATCTGAGTCCGATGTGGAGTTCAGTATGTTGGATTTACTGTTGACGGCACCTGTAAACATAAAACCCACAGCAGTAAAAGTAAAGATGTAACTTTTAAAGAGTCACCTGTTTGCATCTGTTTGTATATGTGTCACTTTCTCACCAGCGCTTCCAGGCCTGATGCTCGTCCTCCGGTTCTTTCTGTCCCAGTCTGGCCTCATCGCTTCAATCTCGTCCACGGAGGAAGCACGCCGCATGCTATGGAAGCTTTCCCGCGAACGGCTGTGTGATAAAGAACAGTTGGAACCCGACGCGTCCGGGTTGAGGCTGAGTCGATGATGTGGGGCTACACAGGGTGAGGACTGGGTCAGTGGGCCCACCAGTTTACCTCCGTGAGGGGATACAGGAGGCTCAGAGCCCAGTAAGGTGTGTTGGTCCTCAGGCCAACCCTGTAGAGCTGACCTAGGACACAGACAAACAGATGTGATTGGAATTAAAGGTTTAGAAAAGCTGGATAATTCAGATTAGGCCAGATAGAAGGTCAATTGTCCCACCAAACACCTTGCTACACTGCTACAGATTAAATGAGAGGAGAAAATATACATTTTTAATGAAGCAACACATGGATGTCTCTGTCATAAACATGATTTTTTAACCAATTCAGTACAAATTATTATGGAATATCCTTCAATCTATCTACTATTGTTCTGAACATATAACATTAATAGAATTGGTTAATACTCTTAAGGCTAGATTTACCAAGTAGATGGGATTTGTCAACTGTTGCTGATGGAGGATACAGGCAATGCATAATTTAATTAACAGAGATGGAGCCAATTTATCTTCACACTTGACCAATCTACCATGAGTAATGCATATTATTTCCCTGCCACCTGAAGGGGAGGCAAGGGGTATTGCTTTTTTGGTTCTGTTTGTTACTAAATTTATGTAAAATCTACTGGACCAATTTCCATGAAATTTTCAGGGAAGGTATGAGGTGGTCCATATTAGAATGCTCCATTTGGAAGCATTAATATTTGCCTATGAACTAATCCTGTTAGTGACCAGACAACGCAGGTGAATACATGGACTATGAAGTCTAGCCACATGATCCACAGTACACTGAGATGACCTCGACGTCAGAAAATGAAGTTTCTGTGTAGCACGTATCATATGGTAATTTCTGCAAATCAGGGGAAAAAAAAAAAGATGTTTATTGATATAATCTTCGAACATTTTCAGGTTTTCCAAGTGAAAAAGAAAAGAATCTCTCATCTACTGTAGGTTTGACTTTATCTTTACAGTTTAATGTGAAAGTTCCATGAAAAGCATCAATCTTAAAGGTTTTAGATGCTCCAACAAATTCATACATGTGCCTTATTCCAAAATGTTTACAGAAATAACTGCCCACACCTTCCCTAAACTGACCTTCCTCTGCGTGTATAATCCCTACAGTAGTTTTACAACACCAAAAGAGGTTTTACACTGGTGCAAAGTGTTAATAAATGTGTCCCTTAATGTTCTCTACAGCTGTACTTACCTGTTTCCACTGATTTGATCCTGGTGGTCCGGTGGTAAAGGGGGAAGGGGCAGGAATTCCCCCAAGCCCAGGGACTCAGGACAGTGGTGGTCTTGATGGAGAGGCAGGGGTGTCGCAGTGGGGATCTCACCAGCCTCTGCGTCATCCAGAGACGCTTTACTGTTGGACAAAGAGCGCAGCAGCGGGAGACGCAATTTGAAACCTCGTGGACGACCTGGAAGCAGAGACAAAGGAGGAAAAAAAGGTTCATTCCCTGAAGGACGATGGGTGGGCTTTAGTATTTAATTATACTAGGGTGGATATACTTCATTAAACTAAAGAGTGAATGGTAAGGATGGAGGAGACAAAAAAAATAATAATACAGAACAGAGCAAGTCATGTTAGGAGACGGAGATTTAAACTAGATCATTCTGAGCCAATGGACTTTCTTTTTTTTTAATACATATTTTTTAGATATTTTTTTGTAATTTATTTTAATAATTTTTTTATTCATTATATTTTATATATATTTTTTTATTTTATTATTATTTTTTTAATAAATTTTTTTAGTTTTTTTAATATATATATATATATATATATATATAAAAATTTAATAATTTTTTTTTTTTTTTTTTGGGACTTTCAAGGCACAGCCCCAAAAAGTAATCTACAGGAATCTGGGGCAGCACCATTGATTAGATTTAGGTTTTAGCTACAAAGTTAAAAACAAGGAAAATGGCTGAGTGACAGACTTGATTTTTAATATCGTTGTCCTACTGTTGATGCCATTGGGTTATCCATCTAGAAAATGAATTACACACCAAGTTCAGGAACAAAAACAATTAATCTGGCACAAAGGATTCAGGAATGTAGAAGTACTTAGTAAAAATGACAACCTCATTCATTTCAATAAAATGAAATGAACCAGAATGTGATCCATGTGATTTAAAGTGATAGTCGTCAACGCACATCATTGAAATGAACACTAGTAAAGTAAAGTGAGGATCATACCGGTGACAAGCCAGGTGGGCAGGCGGTGGTTAAGATCCTGTTTGCTATTGTGGAGCGTTTCGTCTGTCATGACCTCAAAGTTAAGGATGAACATAATCACCACGCCATCCTCATTCTTGACTGGGACCACATCCACCATACACAGGATGCACTGACCTGCAAGAGCAAATGGAAAGATAAGGCTTAGTGAGTGAGTGAAGGTTTTTTGATCTGAGGTCTAACGTCTTATGCAGCTTTAAAATTACAGCTTTAAATCTTAACTGAGCAGGCCACAGCAAACACATGGATATATATATATATATGGAAAATAAGATGAGCTGAAACAAACTGGGATGTCGACATTAAACCTCTGAACACTTTACTGATAATGTAAAATATTACTCCAATTATATAAACCCAAATAAATGTGTAATATCTGTACTTTGCACTGCCTCCATTTATTTTTATTTTTGTGACACTGCACCTCGCCAACATCAGGACTGATTTTTATCATAAATGAACAAAAAAAAGATGATCCCATAGTGTAGGGGTCAGAGAACCACTGTCATCCATCATTATAATAGGTTTATCATTTGAATCAGGGGTGTTAGAAAAGCAGTATTTCTAAAACAAGCAGGATCGTGGCTCTCAAGGACCAGGGTTACTGATCCCTGACCACATGTATGACCTTAGAGCAAACCTTAGAGTAAATATGTCCGTCTTCCACCACACCTGGTTTAATTAATGATCAACTCATCATAAAGGGAAGTCTGATAATGATGTAATGGATTCCAGGTGTGATGGAATTGCTTTAGAACACAGGTGTCAAACTCCGGTGTCCTGCATGTTTTAGATATTTCCCTCTTCCATGTGATTCAGTTTAACACTTTAACTCCTGAGAACTAACAAAATAATTGGTAACATGAGCAAAGTAAGACACAAATGGCAGAAAATCCAAGAAAAATACTAAAATTTTTTAAAACCAAAATGTAGAAAAAGAAACAATATGTGCAACAAAAAATAAATATTTACAAAATGACAAATAATGTGAAACATTTTGGAAAAAAAAAATACTAGTATTGAAATTTGGTCCCAGCAATTTTAATTTTGCCTTTAAAAAATGTTGAAATAAAATAATAATAATTAATTTTGGCACATTTTCCGTACACAAAAATAAAGGAAAACAGTTGAATTTTTCTGAATATTTAAACTAAATCATCCATTCAGAATGCATCAGCGCTGACACTTAAAGAGTTAATAATCAGCTCCTCATCAGACTGATAATGATGCAATGACCTCCAGGTGTAATGGAAGAGGGAAACATCTAAAACATGCAGGACACCGGCCCTCGAGGGGCACACCAAGGGCTGGATATACTAAAGGTATATGTGTATAAAAACATGTACAAACTCATTACATACACAAAAAAATGTTACAAAATGATTTACTAAAAGTGCGCACCATGGGTTGTGTCTTTCCAAGGTGCAAAATAATGCTTCTGGATCTAATTAGTACATTTGCTGCAGTGACTCTGTAATATGGGACATTTACACATACAGTAATTGTGCATGTGCTGGGAGGGGAACATGTAAATATATTAATTTATAACACGCAAAGTGATTTATCAAAGCCAAAAGCAATTTTGCTGATATAAACTGTGTCTATATTTAACATGTCTCAAAGGGAAATGTAAATGGTTCCTATGCATGATTGTGCACACATGGCTGATGTTATTGTTGCAAGAAGGAGACACTGAAAGAATGAAACAACACAAAACATACTGTAGTTTTCATGCTTTGGAAGTAACTGAGTTTTACAGAACAATGCTAACTTTTCCCACTGGATCTGATGTTTGTGATTAAAATATACATGTATTAGGCTACAGTGGGACAAATGATGTGGGTCTGACAATAATCAGAATCAGCTTTATTACCATGTATGTGTACACATACAGGAATTTGCTTCCGGTTACAAGTGGTGCCCTCACATGCCAATAATAGGAGACACATAGAGTAGACATAACAAGACATCATTTACGTAACGTAACGTAACGTAACGTAACGTAACGTAACGTAACGTAACGTAACGTAACGTAACGTAACGTAACGTAACGTAACGTAACACAACACAACATATAGCGTAACATAACATAACATAAAACATAACATAACATAACATAACATAACATAAAATAACATAACATAACATAACATAACATAACATAACATAACATAACATAACATAACATAATATAACATAACATAACATAACATAAAATAACATAACATAACATAATATAACATAACATAACATAAATAACAGCATAAAATAACATAACAAATAACAAATAACATACTATTATTCAGTTGAGGTTGAACTTGTTATTTGCACAAGCAATCTTAGTACAGTAAACCACCTGCAAAGCTCAACCCCCCATGCAAACATCTACATTGTATATGCAAATTGGCATCTTACAGTAGAGCTACACAAAAATAATATTTATATGCAACTGAACAAAACGGAAGAAAAAGTTGGACTGCAGAGAAAGAAGTACAAAAATCTTTTATGTTCTGTTGCCGACAGTGAAAATGAATGATTTCATTGTAGCAAGAAGAGGAATGTTCAATATTTACATGTGCCATTTTTAAACTGAGGTGTCATATTAATATGATGGTTAAATCAGCACCCCAATTTTTACTTTTTACTCAAGGTACCTGTACTTCTACTGGGGTAAGGAATTGATGTACAGTACTTTAGCCTCCTTTGTTTCTTCAGTGATTATACAATATGATATAAGTTGAATCTTTATAGAAACATGTGATAAGCAGTGACAGATGTACACATGCATCTGCCAGTGTAAACATGAGCATATACAGAACAGTCTGCCCTAGTTCCAAAAGGCCCACTCATGAACATTCACTCTCCTCATTAAATGTGCATCTGTGCCTAATCAACTCATGTCTACCACATGAAAAGTGCCAAGTGTAAAACTAGAGTAGCTACGACAGTAAGTGGTTCATGGTTTTCTAAAAGGTCTCATACATGTGTACACCCACTCAGACAAGAAACAGACGAGCAGATCAAGAATAAACAACAATGTGAAAAACCTCCATATTTGGATGGACAATCAGTATTAAGTACTTTGGCACAGAAAGATACTTTAAAGTGATATAAATATTAACTAGCAGTAAAATAAAGTTCTTCACTATTTCAAATCATTAATCAATGTTACACATGTAATACAATATTTTTATTTTCAAGAATTGTTTTTTTTTTTTTTCTTACATTTGAATTAGAAAAATAGTACAATCATAATTATTCTAATTTAATTTTAGAATTTTAGTAAAATATCCCAACAAATTTGATTTAATATAATCAAGGACAAATGAGCATTATCAACATATGGAAAAAATATCAAAACACACACAAAAACAAATGTACGAGTGTAACCAGCTATCAACACACCTGATCATTTAAAACATTCACCTTCTGAAAATGAATAAAGGGGTGTTTTGAAAAAGTTATTTTTTAGTCTTTTTTTTTAAGTCACATTAAATTAAATATAGTATGTACAGAAATCTGCAACATTTCTACAATTCTTCATGTATTTGAATATTATATATAAGATAAGATAAGATAAGATAAGATAAGATAAGATAAGATAAAATAAGATAAGATACTTTTTTTATTTATTTTAGTTTATTTCGAGTACACAAAATCATCAAAAGATCAATCATGATGGACCGTCTTGAAAAGACGTGGGAAGAAGTAAAACTTATAAACTCCCACCCCCTTTTTACAAAATAATAATCCAGCAGCTTCTACATTCTATGATTTAACACCCTTTTTTATATCTATTTATCCTTTATGCAAAACATTCATTCATTATCTGAACCCGCTTTATCCACACATGGGTCATGGGGGTCACTGGGGGCCTAATCCAGCTACAATGGGCGAAGGCGGGGTACACCCTGTATGAGACGCCAGTTCTATGCAAAACATCTACAATCATTTACAATCATTTATATACACATTGTTTTATAAGTCACCTCACACAATGCAATTTGTTTAATGAACTATAAGTATAATTCTATTCACTATATATTTACTACAAATACAGTATTTAATGTATCTCCTAATTATGATAATCTATATTAATGTATCACTATAAAATCTTATTTTGTACATCCTTCTACATTATAACTGAATATTCACTTATTGCAGATTTTAATGTTAAAAAAAAGATAAGATAAGATAAGATAAGATAAGATAAGATAAGATAAGATAAGATAAGATAAGATAAGATAAGATAAGATAAGATAAGATAAGATAAGATAAGATAAGATAAGATAAGATAAGATATTCCTGGTCTTTGCTCATGTTCTGACCCTCTGTCTGAAAATAAACACTGTTACATATTGTAAATTCATCCAATCAGAGGTTCAGCATGCTGTTCTACTGTAATCTCTACTGTCAGTTTGTTTGTTGCCCCGGCGACTGCCTCAAGCAGCTGTTTTTTTTTTTTTAAGTCCAATACTTCCTCCAAACATAACTGTCTCTCCTGCATCTCATCTCTTACCTGGGGAGTGATGGTCAGTTGACCAGAGATAAAATGACGAGCACAACAACCTCAGTAGTTTTTGGCAGCATGGAACAGTCACAAGCTAACATCAGTATGTGGTACAAGCCCAAGTACACAGAGTCCACTGCATGCCTGCTCCACTCACCCATCTCCCTGTCATTCATCTCACATCATCACTAGAGTGGTCCCAAATCTGATTGGACAGCAGCATAATCCCAACACAGGAACGGAAAAAATATGAAACAGTGAAAACTAAAGAATTACGCCATCTGGCTACATCTATAACCATGTGCATGTGTGTACTTCTCTGCAAATGTTTAGGTAGTGGCCAAGTCTCGTGTTCATTCATAAGCTAATGGGTGAAGCCCATTCATGTCTGTTTTAATCAACAGCTGTGACACTGAACACACATTTAAGCAGTGAAGGTGTTGTTTCATCACATTTAAAGATGTTTTGACAATCTGTGCAGCCGCCAGCCCAGTCATCTACAATGCACTGCGCACACATATTTGATTGAGGTTATGAAAGATGTAAAATAAGACTCACAATATGATAATAATATGACAAAATGAAATGATAATTCTCCTGTACCATGGATGGAATGGAACATGTCACTCAATTGAAATACGTGCTGTTAAAAATGCGATTTGTGATAAAATGATAGCAATATAATATAATATAATATATATTAATATTATATATACATCATTATATATATATATTAGTGATGACAGATTTTTCTCTGACAACATGACATAAATCACCACATACCGTGGAGATAAACACATTAGCTAATAAATATACTACATCTCCTCAATATTCTACATAGTTGACAATATCACATACTATATTTACAGCAGGCCAATATTTAACTTGTTAAAAAATAAATAAAGATTAAACTGCATTAGTCGATTCCCTCTGTGATTCTCATTGTAAGCTAAGGCACCCAGCCACCATGTGCAGGTCACATGCTGCTCAGAAAAATGGTAAAAGTGTTCTTATATTCAAGAGAACCCTAGTCATATACGTTGCTCAGTCATGGGACAAGTGTGTTTGCGGATGACAGATGTGGTTTCTACACATGCTCATGCATGCACTTACACAATAACGTTGGATTAAATGTCATCAAAAGAGGATTACTTTTGTTTTCATTGTCTGTAATACATTGTAAGATCAAGTAACTATTGTCAATTCTTTTTTGAATCTGGAACATTCACTCACAGTGTTGTGTGTGAGTACACATCTGTGTGCACTTCATGATACACAGTAATCCTACATGCATCCACGGCTACGTCACTGCATAAAACATTACATTTCTGAACACAAGTATGAATACAGCTTTGGTGTGTGCTTAGTATAGCCATTATTTGAGTGCATACTGAAGTCACATATATTACACACCCAGTGCTACTTGTTATTTACTATAGCACAGTCTATTGTACAAGATTTCTCCAGAGAGTCACAAATGAATTAAGCTTTAAGGTTAACAGAGCAAATGGTATTTCATCTAAATGCTCCATCTGGATGAATTCCAATTCAGCTTGTACCATCTGATAATCTGATCCAGTGTTGCTGATTTACAAAGCTCTGGGAGATTATCACAATGCACTAAAACACATAAAAAAAAAAAAATCAGACCACAAACTGCTCATGGTCAGTGTGCTAGAGGGTCTGACACTGGTCAGTATGAGAAGATAGGGTACTCAATAATGGTACTAATGCTTTTTCCGGACGATAAGAAACAAGTAATTGCATTGATTTTTAAAGCTATTTGTATTCAGTATTACTCTGTGTACAGAGAAGTCTCTCAAAAGTCTTTTTAGAAAGTATCTAAAAACATTGGTTCTCTGAGGTTAAATATGAACATTTAAAAGAAAAATAATTATCGTTGAGATTAATGTGACAAATGTAAAAAAAAAAAAAAAGAAGAAGAAGAAGAAAAACTCACAATTTTGTTTTGGTTTGTTCAGTCAAAACTCTAGCAGTGTTTTGTTACTGGACTTCTACACATTGTTCCAATATAAAAGTGTCCATAAGTGCATGTGGCACCAGGAATCCCTACGCCATAGGTCAATGATTTTCGTATGACCTAAGACCTATGAACTATCATGGTGAGTTACATCTGATGGCAAAGAAATATGCCAATCACCAAGGGTGTGCTAGGGACACCTGGAAGAAGCCTCTCTCCGAGAAACCCAGGGGAAGGCGAGGGACATAGAGACTGAATGGACCATGTTCAGTACCTCCATTGTTACTGTGGCTGTGCAGAGTTGCATCTGTCAAATGGGTGTCATCAAGTTTAATAAAGAGTCCTATAAGGCCTGGCTGGCACTTGGGGATCCAGAGGAGACTGATATGTACCAACAGGCTAAGCAGCCTGTGGCTTTGCTGTTGCTTTGACAAAAACTTGGGGTATGGGAGGAGTTCAGTGAGGCCATGGAGCTTACCTTTCAGTTGGTCTTGAAGAGGTTCTGGCAAACTGTCAGGCAACCCAGATGAGAGAAATGAAGCTCCATAAATACTGGTTATAGTGGTGATGGAGTCCTGCTGACCTTAACTGAGGACAACATTGGGCAGTGGAGGGAACATATTGAGGACCCCCTGAACATATTCTTCACACCTTCTGTAGCAGAAGCAGAGCCTTAGGACTCCAGGCTGGGCTCACCAGTCACCCAAGTGGAAGTCTCTGAGGTAGTTGGAGAAGGGTCTAAGGGTCAATGAAATCTGTTTCAAGTTCCCTATAGCTCTGGATCTTGAGCAGCTGTCTTCTCTGACAAATGTCTTCAGCAGCACATGGAGGACAAGGACAGATCTGGATTTGCAGACAGGAGCAATGGTTCCTATTTTTAAAAGGGGGAATGGGTGTAGTCCAACTATGGAGGGGATCACACCACTGGTAAGGTCGATGCCAGGATACCGGAGAAGAGAGTCCGAGCTCACCTAGACCCACGAGCTGTGGGCAGTGACTGAAAGGATGAGATCAGGGATACAAGGAGCAGAAATGACTTTTCTTCACAAGGTTGGTTGACTTCTCCCTTAGAGATACGGTGAGGCGTTCAGCCATCTGAGAGGGACTCAAACTAGAGTTACTGCTCTTCCACATTGAAAGAAACCATTTTAGGTGGTCAGGAACCCTCCCAGATGCCTCCCTGGTGAAGTATCTCAGGCATGTCCAACTGGGAGGAGACCCCAGGACACACTACAGCAGTGGTTCTTAACCTCTTAACCTGGGTTCGATTGAACCCTAGGAGTTCGGTGAGTCATCATCATCAGGTTTTGGGCTCAAAGGGATGAGGAAAAAGTAAAACCCATTTAAAGAAATTGTGGAAAAAGGTTTAGCACACAGTAGCCACAGGGACAAGATGGGAAGGATAAGCTGTTCAGGAACATCTTTAATGCATCTTAGCAGGAGAAGAGAGAGGATTGGGAAACAATAAACAGAGGTTTCACTGTCTGAGGAAAAGATGTTGTGTCACTCTGATAGTGAACGCTTCCTCCAGTGTGATGACTTGTTTGGACCAGCAACAGCAGAGACAAGAGGCATCATGTCATCACAAAGCCCATCTGTGTGACCCGTTCTTCAAAACTTGATGACTATTACAGTCGGATAATCTGTCTAATTTGGCACAAATGTCAACTACAATTCATGGATGGATTTTCATGTTGGTGTTTGATTAGACCTCAACACCCAAAGTTAATCCTGTTAAATTCTAAAAAAAAAAAAAAAGCTAATTGCTAATCCTCTCCTTGAAAATCACTTTGGAAATAAGTGTCCACCAAATGTAGAAGTGGAAATGAAAAGTTGCAAAATATCTTTATTTCAAGATCTTCTAGTTGAGTTCATTTTTTTTACTGCTACTTTCACTTTCTGTTTCTATTAATGCCAGTCAAAACCAATTAATGAACGGGCTTAATGTGTTAGTTAAAAACATTTGCTCAAAACTGAATTGATCATATTGTTCTTTGTTCTCCATCTTCACTGCGATAATTGATAACATCATAAATGTTGTTTCTTTATATTAACAGTTTCTAGTTTTTAAGCTGTTCTATTAATTAAGGATATGGTCCCTAAACTGATAGAAATCACATCTCTCTTCCCCCTGTGACCTCATCGTCAGTCACACTGAATCCTGCAACGTGTTGGATTAGAAGTTAGGCTCATAATCTCTGCTGTGGAACAAGTGGATTAAGCAAAAAAAAGATTAGACTTCGATCAACCAGCTCCTCGCTGAATTAAAGGGATCAAAACGGGAGGCTTAGGTTGGTAAACCGAAATATATATTTAAAAATAAATACACAAAACACAAATATAATCATTTCTCATTTGATTAAAGCAGTACATGGTGTAAATGTATATATGTTGTAGCACAATCATGTCATCCATCTTTAGGGCATTTATTACACATACGATTTTTTTGGGGATGTATAATAACTTATCAAATTCACAGCAATAATGTTTATAATCACTTTATTTTGTATAATGTATTTTTCACCCTGTCTTAAAATTGTACATTAATTTTTAGTCCATATGAAGCACTTTGGGCTAAAGTGTTTATATGAAAGGTGCTATACAAATAAAGATTATTATTATTATTATTATTATTATTATTATTATTATTATTATTATTATTATTATTATTATTATTATTATTATTCAAGTCACAGCGCTAAAGATAGATGCCTGTATGTCTGAACTATGCACAAAAAAGTACTGAAAACACCAGTTTAGGGAAAAAAAAACATCTTGCTCAGTGACTTTTGATCAACTACATTAAACTATTACACTTATGTAGAAGGAACCCTGTGTTTAAAATGTTTGTTGTGAGAGGAAATACATTCAGTATGAGCCAAAACGCTGGATCTGTACCATCTGGCATGGTTATTTCTACTGAAATATAGTGCCTCCTAGTGGACAACAGTCATACCAGCCTAGGTACAGTACCATGCTGAAGTGCAGGATGTAAGGAATTATAACCAGAGTTCTTCAAGCCCTTCATGCTCACTATACTATTTAAATTTTCATGAAGGTTTTATATTATACTACAGTCGTTTTACCTAGAGAAATTCAAGGCATTGATCACCAGCTGTATTTGCTGCTGAACTGAAAATAATAAAATCAAAACAAACTAGAAAAGCACTCAAAGAGCGCAGACTCCACCAAGGCAGATCAACCTCCCCAATAAATACAAATAAATAATGGAGTAATGTACACAATTTCCAGTTTGAAATACTAAAAACATGATGAAGTAAGATTAAACAGTTCAAATAAAGAGCTCTTAATGTCAGTAATGTTATTTGTGAAACCTTATATTAGCTATTGGCCAGTAACAGAGTCATGTTCTGCCAATATTAGTCGTTAAAACGTCCTATTAGTGCTGATAAATGGCTCTGTCCTTAGTAATCACAGCCATATTTGTCTCTAAAGGAAACAAAAGCTGCTTTTAGAGATATTCCTTAAGCATATTAGTTTCCAAACTGTTGTCAAAGTGTGTGCCAGTGAAATGACATTGCAGATGGATATATGTATTCTGTAACAGTGCTGGTACTGTAGATTTATCTGTTCAGGATGTGGCTCTGTCTCTAAATCATTAGTTCATGGTTCCTGTGGCAGACATAAAGTGGGAGAACATGTGTCTGTGAAAGCTGCAGAAATATAAGAGGATGAGGATAGGAGCTGTTTCTTCTCAGCTGCTCTGTTCTGTGTCACACAGAAAGTGACAAAATGACAGAGGGGAGTAGAAGAGGCAGAGAGTCTCATTCACAGACACGCTCTCCGGTGCTTCATCATGCTTTGGCAGGAAATATTACCAAAAAAAAAAAGAAAAAGAAAAAAGGAGTGGAAAAACTGCAGAGCTCCTTTTACACACAGATCCTCTGAGATGTCTCCAAAATATTACAGAGGCTGGGAGGCCACATTCAGAGCCACAGAAGTCACACTTAAATTCAAAAACACTCAGGCCAAGTTGACAACCTCGCTTTCAAAATTAAACATTCATCAAAAGAGAAATTTAAGAGCTGGTTTACATGTGAATAAAAGGGAGGAGCATCACAACACTGCATACAATGTCTAATGTAATAGACATAGACATCTGTCCTAGTCAGTCCGTTGTGTCCTTGGGTGAGACACTTCACCCTCCTTGCCTCCAGTGTCACTCACACTGGTGTGTAAATGCGTATGAATGTTTGGTGGTGGTCAGAGGGGCTGTAGGTGCGAAATGGCAGCCACGCTTCTGTCAGTCTGCCCCAGGGCAACTGTGGCTACATATGTAGTTTACCACCAACAGAGGGAGCATGTGAGAGTGAATGAATAATGGATCAATAATGTAAAGCGCTTTGGGTGCCTTGAAAAACGCTATAGAAATCTAATCCATTATTATTATTATTATTATTATTATTATTATTATTATTATTATTATTATTATTATTATTATTATTATTATTATTATTATGTGACAGTGCTGTCACATAATCCATTCAATCCAGCATCCATAGATCCATAGATAGATAGATAGATAGATAGATAGATAGATAGATAGATAGATAGATAGATAGATAGATAGATAGATAGATAGATAGATAGATAGATAGATAGATAGATAGATAGATAGCAGATGTTTCCACCATTTGCCACAGTGACAGTTGACAACAAAGTGTCATGCTCCTCACTAGCCTCCTGGTATTTGTCTGAGGCAATGTGTTCCACTCCTCCACAAGTGCTACACACAGTTCTGCCAGGTCAAGGGTGGGGTATGAGCATCCAGTCACTGCTTCAGCTGGTCCCAGACATGCTCTATAGCGTTCAGGTCAGGGGACATAGCTGTGTGTCACACCCATGTGATGTGATTGTGATGTGATTTTTTTTTTTTTTTTTTTTTTTTTTTTTTAAGTCAAGCTACGACAATTCTAGCATGACGTGGTGGAGCATTGTCTCCCAAAAAATAGAAAATTGGAGATGTGCTGAAGGAATTAGAGGATGATGATGGATTCTACGATGTCTCTGAGGTAAGAATGTGGAGTGACTGAGGAATCTACGCTCACCTTCAATTCTCCAGCAATGTTGACGGTTATTATTTCTGTGCACAGTGACCCGACGCTCATCTGTAACAGGACGATAAACTACTGTTGCATTGTCCAGGTCACATAGTCTTGTACCCACTGCAAACAGTCACAGTTCTCAGGCATTCAAGCCAAACAGTTAAGTCAGTTGTGAATGGTTTTATTGGGTGTTTCATTTTACTCACATATTTAAACACTGAGGCATCTTTTCTAGTATAGAGGGAGAGAGAGAGAGAGAGAGAGAGAGAGAGAGACAGAGAGAGAGAGAGAGACAGAGAGAGAGAGAGAGAGAGAGACAGAGAGAGAGAGAGAGTGAGACATACTTTTCTGTGTTCATTTCATCTTACACATTTATTCACTGAATTTACAGAAACTATATTGTACTGCTGTCTATATATGAAATGTGAAATAAAGATCTTACTTTGTTGAGCTTACTTCATTATATTCTGGAATACAGAAGATTAAAGTGAATTTCTCTTGCAGCTAGAGAGAATTGAGTAGTGACTGTGACCTTTATTTCCACAGGTCTGCCTTTACTTTAATGAACTTAGGTCAATTTGGGCTGATAAATAAACATTGCAGAATGCATTATATAAATCAGGGGTCTCAAACTCATTACTTTCAGGGGCCACATTCAGCCCAATTTGATCCCCAGTGGGCCGGAGCAGTAAAATAATTGCATAATAATAACATTGAAAAAAGACAATAACACATTTTTAGTGCAAACAAACCCCCTTACCTTTTTATACTTTTTAAAAGATAAACTATCCAACAAGACAGATGTGAATACTATGCCTCAATTTATCATTTACACATGTGCATTATGGATCAGATCTGCTACAAAGACACTAAATTGTTAAAATTGTCCTTAATTTTCTTCATGAATTTCAGGTTTTTCATGTTTATTCAGATTTTTCACATATAAATATTCATCAAGTGTAAATATTTTCCTAATTTAATGTTATTTTTGTGCACTATAACAAGGACAGAGATTTGAAGTTATCATTATTTATGGGCATAATTTCAATTATTTTCACATCAAAATGAGAAGAAAATATAGAGTCATTCTTTTTTTTGGAGGTTTTACTGCTATAATTTGACTCTAGATAATATTGGTCTGTAGGTGGAACCTGAACTAAAAATCAGTTCCACAGTCTGTGGTATTTTTACACTGAGCGAATCCATCCCAGGGGCCACATTGGAACATTTGGTGGGCTGCATGTTTGAGACCCCTGATATAAATAAAGTTCAGTAATTGTGGTTTTTAAGAATAATTATCATAGTTAACTCCAATAAAACATATCACAGAAGACACCAACATGTCATGTTTAAATAAGGACATCTGAGGCTGAGGTTTCATCCTTTACATTTTCTTTCCATACACAGTATATACAGTTGTACCTGTTGAACCACTAGGTGGCAGGAAATAGCAACTTTTAATGCATAGGAGGCCATGCAAAGTAGGAAATACAACTGGACTGGCTGCCATGAGGATGCCCTCAGAACCATAGAGCAGAAATTCATTTGGATAGCAGCAGATCCACAGCTATATTAAGGTGTGAACTCTGAAAAATGGAAAAATAAACTGGTGCTTGTGCACATGTGATGTTTACCTGTGAATTTGTCACATCAACACCCCCCCCCCCCCACTCTGATCTTGGCCACCAGCTGTCCCTCTGATAAGTGATGTAATGTTACTCCATCATTCCACATCAATAACACACACACACACACACACACACACACACACACACAGGTCATGTAGTTGACCCTCTAGATTGTTTCAGGATGAAAGAAGCAGAGGAAGGACAAACTATTCTGGACAACAATGCACCAACCTCATTCAGCTGTAATAGAGACAAATAGCTATGACCTGAGCAGTGTGTTTACAAAATGTTCTGCTGAGTGTGTGCATGTTTTCACAGCATACACAGTTGAGTTTAATAGATTTATTTACACTTTGGCTAAATACGTTGTACTATCATTTCTGAACATTTTATTTACATATTTATTCATTTAATTTAAGCTACTTTTGACAGCCCACCACCACAACCTCAGCAAAAACTGACATAGCAAACAGATTTTGAAGTCATGTATCTACTGTATGAATGAGTGAAGTGTAAAAAATACAAGTAACAACATGTAGTATCACTACTCTGATATTTCTTTACAAAATAAGACTTCATTGAGGCATGCTATGGCAAAATAAACTCTAGGGACTTAAACTGTGTGTGGAATTAAATGCTGCGTTTTTTTTTTATAACATTAATTACTTTATTTTAGCTCTAAACTTACCTAATCAAATGTGTGACTAAACTGAACCAAACCTTATCTGTGGCATCGCCTTACAGTCTAAAAGCAAACACTATTTTGGTGTCTATTTTTGTAAGTGTCTTACTCAAAGTTTAGTTTTCTTGTCTTCAGATATAGTTATAAATCCTCCTATGTTTCCTTCATTATCTGAAATGCACCTCTTCCATACACATGCGACATAAAGTATTTTCTAACTTGAAGTACAGCTTCTCAAATTGTAAGGATTAGAAGATATGTTTGGACCAGTTCTCTCCAATATTTTGCACCTGTTTGTGTTTTACTTGGATGCTTTTGAATGTATTACATTAGAATGAATTCATCTCTCAGAGTCAGTAACCATCATTCCTGAAGTATTGAATATTTATGGCCACCCTATCTTTGTGTTTGCATGCTATTCATTCATTCATTCATGTATTAGTTTATTTACCAGGAACAAATGCACATAAAAACATTGACCTTCACAAAAGAGGTAATGTATTTGTTCCAGGTTACAGCAAAAATTTGACTTTCCACCTACAGTCCGTGGACAAGTTGATCTCAAAAATAGCATTCAGGCTAATCAAATTTATATTGTATGAAGTGCGCTTCATACAATGTATGTATGTACGTTATGAACACTCACTCCATCATTCATAAAACGTATCACATTCAGAACAAGCATCACAGCCACACACTTACTACAGTCTACTACAGTAAGTCACTGCCGTATTAGTATTGTACAGGTTTGATTTATTAAAAGCCATCACTTGATCAGACGTGCAAACATTGCATAACTTGTATATGAGCAGAGGTGGTCAAAGTACTCACATTCTGTACTTAAGTAGAAGTATAGCTACTTGTGTGAAAAAATACTCTGGTAAAAGTAAAAGTACTGATTCAACTGTTTACTGAAGTAAAAGTAAAAAAGTACAACTTCTTAATTGTAATAAAGTAAAAAGTAAAATTGCACCCCCCCCCCCCCCCCCCCCCCCCCCCACACACACACACACACACACACACACACAGGTGAAACAATCTTTATTTAAAGAACATTTTCAAAAAATATCTAAAAATAAAGCCTTTAAAAGTCAGGTACTGTGTAGATGATGTGTTTTATTGGGTCATGGTACTCAGTTTAGTGGGTATGGACAGGACATTTGGGAAAAAATGAAGTCCTAAATAGGACATTAAAACAAAAATGAAAAAAAAGCATAAGTATGAGATTTAAAAAAATGTAAATCGTGAGATAAAAAGTCAAAAATAGGAGATAAAAAGTCTAAATTATGAGATTAAAGTCAAAATTATGAGGGAAGAAAGTCATGATTATGAGACAAGAAATGGATAATTTGTGATTTATGACTACTCACCTTTGTCTAGTTTGAAAAAGTAATGAGTCTATTCTGAGAATGTAAAGAGTATAAAGTACAGATATTTATATAAAAATGTAGGGAGTAAAACTAAAAAGTGGGCCGAGAAATAAATACTCCAGTAAAGTACAGTACTTAAAAACTGTAGTTAAGTACAGTAAAGGAAGTACTTGTACTTAGTTACTTCCACCTCTGTATATGAGATTAGTTCAGGTGTTGTGCAGGTGAATCTTATATCTTCAAATGTTTTGAAAGCACACGCCTGACTTGTAAAATTAATTCTATTTCTATTAAGTCTATTTTGGCTTATTTTTTAAAAAGGATACCGAGTCCTGAAAAATATCAACTGATTCCTAACTGACTCCTATTCACTCACAATAACAGCAATAACAATACCAGTTCATGGAAGCTTTTTGCTAACAGAAATGTTCATATTTTCAATGCATTTTGCCAATATGTCCATAAAAGTGCAACAATGTATATTGTAATGTATGTCTTCACACCATTTATACCACGTTATGCTGTATCTTTGATGATTATTTGATGTGTTTTGGTTCAATAGGACACAGTGACTGGTACAGATTGTGGTTCCTTTTGGTGGGAAATGAGAATTAATTATGATATATTTGAGTTGTGTATGATGAATGGAGCAGAGCTGATGGGAACAGGGTGGGTAGGAAGCTGACAAACGTCCAAATGACATGAGGATCCATTAAACCCACTGTCCATCCCAGAGGACAGAGACCAGATGACCTGTCCAAGCAAGACGTGCAGCCCAGCTCAGTGTTGTGTTTATACAGTACTTATTTGCAACCTTGTATTGGCAAAAAAAAGCCTTGATTTTCAAGCTGTAACTGATAGGAAATACATATTCAGGACCTGGACATGTTGTTTTTCTCCGGATAGTTCTGCATCATAGATTAAGGATGGAAGGAATAATGTTTGTTATGAAGTAAGATCAGAGATGGAAGTACTTCCATTACTGTACTAAAGTAAATTTTTAGGTATCTGTATTTTACTTAAATTTTTTCTGGCAACTTTTTACTTTTACTCCCTACATTTTTGTATAAATATCGGTATTTTATACTCTTTACATTCTCAGAATAGACTCATTATTTTTTCAAACTAGACAAATATGACAGTATGAAAAATCAAGTCGTAAAATCAGTAAATCAGAAATTGTGACTTACTATTTCATAATTTTGACTTTTTTTTCTCATAATTCAGACTTTTTATCTCACAATTTAGATGAAATATTGCATCATAATTATGTTTTTTTTTTATCTCCTATTTATGACTTTTTAGTTTTTCCAAAATTTCCTGTGGATACCCATTAAACTGAACACCATGACCCAATAAAACACTTAATCTACACAGCAACTCACTTTTAAGGGCTTTCTTTTTTTGTTTTTCCTGCTTAAATAAGTACTATTTCAACCATAGCAAAAAAAAAAAAAACATGCTGTTTTACTTTATACTTTATTACAGTTGAGAAGTTGTCCTTTTTTTTTTTTAATTCAGTAAAGAAGTCGAATCAATACTTCTACTTTTACCAGAGTATTTTTTCATACTAGTAGCTGTACTTAAGTACAGAATGGGAGTACTTTGACCACCTCTGAGTATGATTGCATAGCACAAAATCATGGTATATCAATATATATTATTCATAACTCCTTCATTTTGACATTTTCTCCCATCTTTTTACTATTAGCACCAAGTTAATCAGAGGTTATGTTTCCAATTGTGACTATTCTCTTCCTTAGCTGTCATTAACTTCTGCTGTCCACACCCTCTTAGTATGATGATGGGGTGGAGAAATGAGAGAATTAAGTGACACAGGAAATGATTGTTTGACTGATTACAGACAGAGATTACATTAGGAATTACACTAAAGAGATGATAAGGCCTAATCAGATTGTGTCCAACAGCCATTTATCCAAACAGTGATGGAAATCATATATGAGCGACAGTCAAGCCATGAACCTTTGAGCCTAGTTTCAGCCCTTTTAGTCGACTATACGATTAACACCTGTCTTCACTATTTGTGGTTTGGAGCGAGTCTTTGTACACAGGTGGTGGTTGTTAAATCAAAATTTCTTGTGCAGGCAGAAAAGATGGACAATGAACTCTTAGCAATTAAATGATCCCATAACAGACTAAAAAAAAAACACTTGGACCTGCAGCCAAAAGTTATGTTCAGCCCTGAGATGAACTGGAGACTCATACAGGGTGTACCCCGCCTTCACCCATTGTAGCTGGATTAGGCCCCCAGTGACCCCCAGTGACTCCCAGTGACCCCCAGTGACCCCCAGTGACCCCCTGTGACCCCCTGTGACCCCCAGTGACCCCCTGTGACCCTAGTGAGGATAAAGCGGGTTCAGACGATGAGATGAGGCGAGTCTATAATAACATTTTATACTTTATATAATTTTATTTTATAACTTTAGAGATTTCTGGCTTGGTTTGTAAACTTCAGTGACATGGACTCAAGGTGAACACTGACCTTTGACCTTTCTTTTTTTGGGCCTGAAAACAATCACTTCTGTTTTTAGTCAGAAGAAACAGCTTCAAGGCAGGAAGACTTGCTCACAAAAATGTTGATGAATTGGAAACACAAGTTGATTTATTATTATGCCATGCATGCTTTCTATATATACGTTAATATAGGCTATACATGATTACAATGAGACACTGATGTTTATTGACTAAACATCTTATTGCAGCTGAGGTGTGAAATACAGGATAAGATTACGAGACAGTGTAGTCATACAACCACATGTGAAGACCGTATGAGATGGCACCAGTGAAGGATCAATATCCAACTTGTCAAATGGTCTCTTCCAGTAACACTGCATATGTCCATGGTGTAAAAAACATACAAAAGAGACAGGTACAGTATATGTCCTATACTCCCTGCTCCACTCATGTCACATACACTCCTATTAATAGATTACATGTCATTACTAAAGGCATGCAATCTGCAAAAATGGAATCCAGTCATTTATTAATTGAAAAAAAAGGACATTGAGCAGTACGTGCAAACATCTATACATGTGCACAAAGGAGGTATGTACAGATTACATGTCAGGGTGCTTTCGAAACAATGTTACTACGTGTAACCAAAGCCACAAAGGTCATGAGGCTTCAATAGGTTGAGTTCCACCCTAGTAAAACATGAGAATTAACCTCACTATTCTGTTAAAGCAGGGGTGTCAAACTGCGGTCCTCGAGGGCCGGGGTCCTGCATGTTTTAGATGTTTCCCTCTTCCATTACACCTGGAGGCCATTGTATCATTATCAGTCTGATGAGGAGCTGATTAATAACTCTTTAAATGTCCATTCTGAATGGATGATTTTGTTTAAATATTCAGAAAAATTCAACAGTTTTACTTTATTTTGTGCATGGAAAAGGTGCCAAAAAGCAAGAGGTTTTGTTTTTTTAATTTTATTTCACCATTTTTTTTAATTGCTGTGACCAAAGGTCAATACTAGTTTTCTTCTTTAGTAATTTCTTTTCACAAAATTTTCCACATTATTTGTCATTTTGTAAATATTTATTAGTTTTTTGTTCATTTTGTTTATTTTTCTACATTTTGGTTCTTTTAATTTTTTTTTTTTTTTATTTTCTTTGATTTTCTGCCATTTGTGTCTTACTTTGCTCATGTTACCAGTTACTTTGTTAGTTCTCAGGAGTTAAAGAGTTAAACTGAATCACATGGAAGAGGGAAATATCTAAAACATGCAGGACACTGACCCTCGAGGACTGGAGTTTGACACCTGTGCGTTAAAGTATCTCAGTGTGAATCATACAGGAGCTGAAATGTAAAAATGGAGGCGCAATCTAAGGGTATATTTGATGAAATGTGAATATTTACTACAGTTCTCAAAGTACGCTCTGTGACCAAAATTGCTCATACAGTAGCCTCACATTCCAGTTTTGTGAATTTCATTTTTTTCTTCTTTGTTACATCATTTTACACAGGAGGATGACTGCGATGTAAATGCATGAACATGAATAAAGTTACCCAACACAAATTAAACCTTTATGTTGTGACCTAGAAGGATTTCACAGAATTTATAGTTATTTAATATGAGGGAAGAAGGTTTTTGTAAGAACATTTTTATTTCAATGTTTGTTTGTTTTTTTTAAATGTACATTAAATTACATCTACATTACATTTGACACAGAAGGTTAAAGTTCAAGGTGGCTGATGACATCATCATTAAGCGCGAGCGAATCTAAAGGAAGGAAGAAAAAGAAGGGTGAGGTGTTATGACGGCATTGTATGGTAGTCAAATGGTAAATGACCAAACTCTGAGTTCTTATTAAAAGAGAATGACCTTAGGGCAAATTGTAACTCTGTAAAATATTGTATTCTTATACCAGTAAAAACAAGTTTATTGTAATAAAATTCATATGTATTTTTACATGTGTGTGTGTGTATATATTCTTTTCCAATTTCAACTAAGATTTTTTATTATTCATAAAGAATGTAGTGTAATTACAATGACCAGCTCTTATTCTGAAATATGATCTTGAAAATATAGAAATAAAATGAACCATATTAATATTTTATGAGCTCAGGATTTAGAAAAATCCCGGATTTCAAAATATCTGAGGGTTTTTAAGTATAATTTTTGTTAAAATCTTCTTCGAGCATGCCATCTTAATTTGTTCAGACATAGAAGTTCCTAGTATAGGACGACACCGCCACCATATAAACACGGCACGTATTGAAACTAATGATGCAAACAACATGCCGCCATGACACCTCCTGGAAACACTCTTGATCTAACCTCACCCAAAAAAGAAGACATGCATGAGCCATAAAAAATAAAGAACTGTATTGTTCATGTAAACTCCAAACGAACTGAAAGTAAAGTTGCATAAAAAGAAGACCAGAGACGTGTCTTTTCTTTTTTGAGGGTGCAACATTTACAGTAAGTAAAGCATTGTCATTAATCAAAGTCAATACTCCACTTTTCCTCTTGTTTCACAACATTGTTAAACATTAACCAAACAGAACCATTTTCTTCCTTTTATCCTTTTCAATAAAGATCTTGGCTCTAGTTTATCAGGTGTTTTTTTTTTTGTGTTACCCTCTACAGTACAAATGTCCAATTTATCTATTTATTTCTCACTCCATCTGTCTATCAGGATAGTGCAAAAACTTACATTTGGTGGAAAGGTAGTACATGGATAAATGATAAACCCCTTAAAAGCAGGTCTATACAAAGAGCTACAGCATGAGGGCAACAAATCAGGGACTCACCCTGTATATTTTTCTGCCTGAAAAAAATGAAGCGTTCACATAAACTCTTTAGAAGTCTTTACTAATTTCAAAATATCTCTGCTCCTGTGGAGATCTACTGAAGCGTTCCTTCCTGGAAGTACCAAACACATCAGTATGAATTATTTACACATGTCCAGAAACATTCCCCCGGACAGGTGTTAGTTTGACATAGTGCGGTTGAGTAATTAGCTTAAAGCTACGTACAACTTCATCAGTTGAGTGAATGTGAATTCGATCTGGAAAGGCTCATTAGCACTGAGATAATTGATGTAACTATTATCGGGCAGAACAGCTTCAATAAAACAGCCTGTGGAAGTGAAAACACCTTATCGTTCTGACTTGATCTATGTTATGGCACCAACATGCTTGTAAATATCCTTTACTTAAAAAATACACAGAGAGTGGGAGGGTATGAGTGAAGAGAAATGACACATTTTAAGAACCAAAGATGTCGAACCACAATGAAAATATGATTTTTATTTTTTTTTACTCAAATAATGGCCTGTGGAGCTAAAATAATGTCTAAAACAGTTTAAAAACAAATACAAACTAGAAAAGAACTCAGAGAACGATAACCTCCACCAAGGCAGAACTCCCCCTCCACTAAGGAGGTTATGTTTGTGTTTGTCTGTTAGTTAGCAAGATAACTCAAAACATTATGGATGGATCTGGATGAAATTTACAGGGTAGGCTGGTAATAGGGAGATCTGGAAATGATTACATTTTGCTGGTGATCGGGGTAGTGGTGGTGGTGGTGGTGGTGGTGGTGTGGGGGGAGGGGATCCAGAATCACTTTGAAATTTTACATTGCAGTAAATTGAGAATAAATGAATTTATCTTGCTAACTAACAGACAAAATATACAGAAGAAAGGGTGTGAGTGTTTTCAGACTGGGGGTTTTCCTGTTTATGTGTTTAGTTTAGTAAATATTTAGCTTACATACAGATATATGAATATATTATTACTCTATTACCATAGGGCAATATATATTATGTATTATGTATTTATAATATTTGTGTATTCTGGTTTCATTTGTTTTTTGCTAGTATGGGAGTACTTATGCTAATGTGATCATTTATAAATGGGTATTGGTGTATATGCAAGGCTCTAGAGTGTGACCCCCCCCCTCTCTCTCTCTCTCTCTCTGTCTCTCAACCAGCACAACCTTGTCTTTTGTTTGTTTATCTTTTTACCTTTTTATTTTCCATCACACTCAGTCATCTACACAAACTAAACTATTAATAATAATGCTGACTGCTGATAAAGGATTTAAAATATTATGTTATTATTATTATTCTTTATTAACTTGATTCATGTACTTAATTAATGTATTATATTAGTTTGCAGGCATCCTCTTGTGTTTGTTTTGTCAATACTCTATGAGCCAGTCTTCTTGACAAAAGACTCATGAAAACAAAATTTACTGACAAGACTTAATGAGTAATAAAACAGATGTGACACGTTAAATTGGTTTGAAGCCTGAGATATGAAGTAGTGTATTGAGGCGACGGAAAAATACAAGGGGGAACAAAAGAGGGACACAGTAACATTTCCTGTCTAAGGCTACAGATGTTTAACATGACAATAAATCCCACTCTTCTGGACATTCATTCTGTTTACAGATAGACACGAATGCACACTTGAGCTGGACAGGTATGCACATTAAATTTTCCCACGGACGTACTGTACCTTGTAAAGTCCAACTAGATTTGTTTTCATCAACATCTCACTGCTCAAGATTCAGCAGGTTTCATCATTGTCGCATCAAAGTGGAGCAAGGTAACAGGAGTTCACTGGTAAAAAATAAATAAAACTAGAGCAGCACAACCACACATAATGTGTACAAGCAGCAGAGTGAGGTGAAGGGTGTGTGTGTGTGCATGTGTGTGTGTGTGTGTGTGTGTGTGTGTGTGTGTGTTAGACAGTGGCAGGGTCCAAGTGGTTGGAGCAGTGACATTTGGAGTTCAGCTGTTATTTGAAAAGGGAAGAGTGCCTTTGAATGTGTCTGTTAATAATAGTAACTAAGTCTTTATATCCACTTATTTTTCTGTTATATGTCATTTTAGGTTTTTTTAGGTATTTACCCAGTGACCCCTGACCTCTTGGGTCAACAGTAGATCAAAATCTATACACACACGGTGCAGAATTGAAAGACCATCATTGTGGTGCTCATTGGAAGTCTCAAAGATGACTAATTCAAAAGATATATCCAAAATTCAATTTGGACTTTTACTGTGACCTTGACCTTTGACCTAGAATCTTCAAATTTATCCTACATTTATCCTACAAATCCTTCTGATTTCTATGTGCATCAACAGTGAGAGCAGAAACAAGTTATTTGCAAAACTAAGTATTCAGGGATGAAAAAGAAATTCCCATTTTCTCGTCTCTCTTATCATTGTGAAAACACTTGATAGTAACCTTGACCTTTGACCTACATTCCTCAAACTTTAAATGGGATCTATTCTGGACCACTTTGCACCATTGCTGAAAATTTCATGAAAATTGGTCCAATGGCATTTGCATAACGGCGCTGAAAGACAATATGCCTTGACCTTTATGGCAGTTCTTAAACTCATTTTTCTTTCTGGTTAATCTCTAGATAGATCTCTAGATAGATAGATAGATCTCGAGATAGATAGATAGATAGATAGATAGATCTCTAGATAGATAGATAGATAGATAGATAGATAGATAGATAGATAGATAGATAGATAGATAGATAGATAGATAGATAAAGCCAGACCATGGAATAAATAATTAAGATAAGTGAACAAAGTGCAAAAGTGCAAACTGTCACAGTGCCTTATTAAGCTCAGTGACAGCAGCAGGAACAAAGCAGTTTTTGTGTCGCTGTGTCCTGCACCTTGGGACTAATACAACACACAGCCATTACTGTACCACAGGCTTATCAACATGTTGACCAATTCAAGACCAAATCTGTAATTGTCTATTCTGTAAGGAGATGGTACTTTAAGTATCTGATATCTGCAATGGACCAATCGCGTGCATTGTAGTTACATCCAGGGGGAGAGTATCAAACTGTGTGAGCAGACAGAGCAAATTGATGGAGAAGGGTACGGGGGGGGGGGGGGGGGGGAGTGGAGAGAAGCTGCTGGAAAAAGAGGCAGACACAATTTGCCAAAGGATAATTTATCAGTGAGGAGATGTGGAGGCTTTAAAAAAAAAAACAGGTGAGTGCAGACAGAGTAAGGCAGCAGCTGTGATATTATCATCTTTTCATTTAATTAAGGATGAAGAGATGCTTGAAAAATACTGTCCAACACCTGCTCCCTAACTTAAAGGGACAGCTCCATAAACTGTGAGAGCTTTGTTGCCTTGGTAACAAAGGGAAAACGACTGACAAAAAGCTAAAGGAAGAAAAAGTTAGAGAAATGAACAAAGAATAGGGACTTCTGTTGAAGGTTAGAAACTATAAGGCCACACTGGAATGTAATGTTATAGTGTTGTTGACATGCAAATACAATGTCTGTGCCTGTGCGAGTGTGCATGTGTGTTTTTGTGTTTCATAACCAACTGTCAGTAGCCCTGGGTTTATAAGCTGTGTGACAGAAACCAGAGTAAAAGACGAAGCCTGAAGCTGCAGCTGTTAGCTTCTGCAGACATATACAGATTCACTACTGATCACATACAAACACACACGCATACATGGACTCCCTCTATCTATTTTTATTTTTTATTTTTTTTGTCTTCTCTCCATTGTCTCTCCTTTTCCTCTGTCTGTGGCCAGAGGGGGGAGCCTGGAATGACTGATGTGGAAAACGTCACATCTATCCTGATTTGCACACACACACACACACACACACACACACACACAAAACATGGACTAACAAGACCTGCTGAGTCTTCTAGCCTGGGGGAGGAGCAGAACTTTAATTTGGATGGTGAGCTGGGTTCTGCTGGTGAGATGACACAAAGCCCAGAAGCAAGTGTGATTTATACACTGTGTTTAGGACGCACTGTCATAAACACTGGAAGTTGGGAAGTTAAAACTTTCAAAGTAAGAGAAGATCTAAGGTTTCAAGTATCTAATAGAACTGTTGAAAAGAAGAAAAACACACACACTTTGGATGAGTTATGCATTAAATCATGGGTGGGCAATTAATTTTCCTATGGGGCCACATGAGAAATGTTAATAGTTATTAAGGGACGGATCAATTCACCCATAGCTCTGTTCAATATCTCTTAAAAAAAACTGTAAATGAAACTGTAGAGCCCATAATACAACTATTTAATGAATATTCACAAAAAAACATTTGTGAAAATTGTTTTATACAACTCCATATTAACTTTACATAAAAAAAACCCTAACTGCAGAAATACTTAGAAGCCCATGTGTTGTTAAAATCTCTGCATTCTTAATCAATTTTTCTTTCATTTTTTTTAGTGTTAACTGACAATGAATGGGCTGAAACTGAGCAACAAAACAATTTGGTACATAAGCCTTATGCTGAGAGTGAAAAAAAAAATGCTAATTTAGCAGTTTCTTCAAAATAAAAGCTGCATGTTATATATTTGCATTGACTTTTAATTTGCCAGTGACCTCGTGTGGGCCAGTCAGGGCCAGCTATTGGGCCACATGTGGCCCCCAATCCTTATTTTGCCGAGGTCTGCATTAAATGTACTAACAGCAACAATAAAATACCACTACTACTACTTCAGCAGGTAGCATTTCCTGCATTGCAGTCAGTTGCTTTTGTATTCCTACATATACTGCATCTGTGTGTGTTTATATGCATTATGTCTGATGTGCAAGTCAATCCATATTTGGCCTTGATGATCTACAAACTGTATCCATCCATATCCATGCTGTACACCTCATTAATTTGATGAATATGATCATTATTTGAATCAATAACTGACCAGCTAATGAGCCAACTAACCAAGCATGGGAACAAACAGACATAATGAATTAAGCACAATTTCACACATACAGCTGGAGGTTTGCACTTTCACACAGAGTTCCTACATCAACACATCCTTCTTCCTCCGTCCTTTTACAGTTCTGCAAAAGAACAAATGTGAGCGGCCTGTGCCAAGGTGAGAGGTTTATTTTTATTTTTGACTACTTCATCTTAGCCTAGCAACAACCTTGGGCTGAAAGTGACTCTCTGGCAGTAAGACAGAGCTTTAAACATATACCATCAAAGAGAAAAAGAATAGGAGGCTAGGCTAACATAACAATAACTATAGAATAGACAAAACTCAGGATTCATTATGAACCTACAAAATCATAGTTTATTATCTTTGTGGTAGAGCAGTGAAAATAAAAACATATACATTTCACTAAGTTGTGAGAATATTTCATACTGTACCTAACTGCTTGTGAGTCATGTTTTTGTTTTTTCAGTTTTCAGCACCTGTACTGAACCATTTTCAGTTTGATTGCAAAAATAGCTTTGAATCACTACCACTACCCTACTTGAGTAATAACATTATGTATCATTTGCCTCCCTTTAAGTACCAACCATAAATCATATGTCAAAATGAATGTTTCAACTAAATGCACCATTATATACCTTACCATTAGATAGTAACATGAAAAGTATCTTTATGCCAACCCCCCCCCCCCTCCCATTGCCATCAGGGAGTATTATCTGCAGGAAATCCTGTAGTGCCTCTGCATTATGTACAGTATTTATCTAGATATGGGACGAGCATCCTGTTAAAATTAGCCCACTGGTTTAAAGGTTTAAAGTCTTAGAGCTCCCAGGCTGTGTTTATGTTGTGGTTAATATCACCTTCCTATTCTCAGTGTCTAAATAAGCCAGCAGCTGATGCAGATCACTGCTAAGCATCTATGTGATTCAACATGAGTTTGTATGAGCTCAAGCGGTGGCCAGAAAAAGCTGCAGACGTGTGTGTATATGTGTGTCTGTGACAGGAAGTAATACTGGACGGGAGCTGGAGGGTTGAGGTTGAGCCTATTGAGTGAGTGGGTAAGAGACTGAGTGTGAAAGTGGGAGAGAATAGAGGTATCAGTGATATAGTTATTCAGTGTGTGTGAGAGTCAATTAGATAGAGAGGACCAGTTCATTCTGCGTGTGTGCATCCACTTTACTGTACAGTACTGATGTATCAGTGCTGACACGTTCTGAATGGATGGTTGAGTTTAAAAATTCTGGGTTTTTTTGGTGTTATTTTACTGATAATTTTGTTCAAAAAGTTTGTCAAAAAGCAACTGATTTAGAAAATGATGAAGTCCAAACTAAAACTACTGTAACCAAATTACGAGACTAGTTATTTATAATTTTTTTTAAACATTCATTTGTTTTGTTTTTTTAATTTGTTCACGTTATTTGTTATTTTGTGAATATTTCTTACTTTCTGTTGATGTTGTTGCTTATTTTTTCTACGTTTTTCTTCAATTGTGTTCCATTAGTGTCTTACTTTGCTCATGTTACATATTATTTAGTTAATTTAATATTTATTTTTGATCATTTTACTGATCACTTTGCCAGTTTTTGTTCATTTAGTTGCTTATTTCATTTGATTTCATTTTCATTTTTTACTGTGGAATTTCTTCCATTTCAGTAGTTAAAAGGTTAACATGTTGTATGATAAGATTCATCTTTGTGTGTCATTCGTCAGTCTGTGGTCAGGACACTGGCCAACTACATGCTCGATAATGTCCTTTTCAAGCAGCACTAAAAGGTATCACTGTAATAACTTCACACACTTACACACAGCAACTCAATCCAGCCAGACTGAAATATTTAAGAGGAGCTTGTACAGGAGTGCTCTGTAGTCGCATGTGTGTTGCATATGTATGCTGGTGTGTTGGTGTGCTGTGGATGTGAGGCAAATGTTTCCAGCCTAGGCCATGTGGAAAATTGCCTCCCCTCACTCCAGTTACATAGAAAAAAAAAGTGTTCTCCCACTCTGCTGTCTTAATCTGACACTCACTGTAATGACATGGAGCTACCTGGGCTCAGTGCATTTGCAAATCAGACACATACACTACACTACTGGATGCTTCACAGTGATTTTAAGCCAAATATAAGGGTCATACTGTATGTCTTTATATCATATGCACTGAAAATATTATATTTTACTAGTTCTGTCAACAAAGAAGTTGAACTTTTTCATCTCAGTCTTGTCTTAGGTTGTTCCATGTCTTTACTCAGCCTTATGTGAATAGGGTGACTATTCGTCCGGATTTCGTCTGGACAATCTGGTTTTAGAGCCATCTGTCCGGGCGTCTGTCAAGTGTCCGGCTTTTTCGCATTTTGTCCTCCTTTCATACAATCGTCCGCCACCGTTGCATTAATCGTCATAAATCCCCACCCCTTATTTACACTTGCTACTCTGCGATGTTTACAGGCAGTTAGCATGTTGTAGTCTATGCAATGTAACAGTGCCCCCCCCCCGCCGCCGGGCCCGTCCGTCCTAACTTCAGGGCTTTTGTCCTACTGTTTAGACACAAGTGTCCTCCTTTCCTCTTTCATACCAGTGGTCACCCTATATGTGAGTATCTCAGTTAGGATGACCACTGGCATGAAAGAGGAAAGGAGGACACTTGTGTCCAAAAAGGAGGACAAAAGCCCTGAAGTTAGGACAGATGGGCCCGGGGGTGGGGGGGGTTCACACACCTGCAGCTCTGCCTTCACTGTGTCCACTCTGTGCGCTGCATCGGCTGCGTTACTTCGCATAGCCTACAACATGCTAACTGCCTGTAAACATCGCAGAGTAGCAAGTGTAAATAACGGGTGGGGATTTATGACGATTAATGAAACGGTGGCGGACGATTGTATGAAAGGAGGACAAAATGTGAAAAAGCCCGAAACTTGATAGACGGCCGGACAGATGGCTCTAAAACTGGACTGTCTGGACGAAATCTGGATGAATGGTCACCCTAATCTCAGTAAGACGCACAGGACATTTTTGGAGAGAAGCTGTTAGTGTCTGGGAAAACCATGATAAGATATTGAAGGTCAAAATCGAAAGTGAGAGGTGGTATTTAGTGTTACATGTTGGAATGGTAGTTTAGAACTACAAAAAAATATTTTAAGTGATGCTAAAGAAGCTAGGATGCTAAAATTATATGTCTGTTTTTGTACCAACATACTTTAGCATTCACTTTCACTTATAAAACATAAATTAGGTGAACACACCTGTACATAGAGTGTTTCAGGGCATTAGTTTCACATGCTTATTAGTTGTTACCACCTACAGCTAATTTAGTTGTCATACACTGACAGATACAGATAATGCACCATCAACTTTGTAAGGGATTCAGGGGATGATGTTCAGTAACAAATTACTGTCTTACTCTGTTGCCTGTGATAAACAGTGAAAACTCACACAGACTATAATAATCTTCCTTTTTATCTGGACTGGCCTTGCCCTTGAATTAGACTCACCCTGATTCATGACACCACACACAGATCAGATGATGTGCTTACAGGCAACATAAGAAATAATCAAATTAATGAACCATGAAGTCACAAGCAGAGATTCAATAGGGACACAGCTAAAACTGCACAGTGCTACAATTTAATTATTGAAAGTTTTTACGGAAATGCAATTGAGCTGCTCACTGGGATCACAATTATGTGTAAAACACTGCTTTGAGAACTGTATGAAGTGTACTGTTCACAGGCTGCCTTTGCAACAGGCGTTTTGGTTTGATAAAACACAAAAGTTAATTGGTGTCATTAAAAAAAGGCTGCACTGCCTTTAGGGGACAGTTGAAGCTTAGTTCTTTGGCCTAGCCTACTGGGTAAATGAAGTGGAACAGAGACATAGGTAAACATCCCAGGAACACCTATGATTTACTTGCTTTTCAGTGAAATTATCTGCAGTAAAATGGGTCTATTACTGTAGTTAAATGCATGACATTCAGAACCATATGCTTTCATTCCATTTTTCTTCTAATGTAATTCTGCTGTGGTGGTGTAGTTCAAACTCATTTTAGTTCAGGGGCTACATACAGTCTAATATAATATAAAATGGGCCAGACCAGTAAAATAATATAAATACCAGGACTAAGAAGTTATAAATAATATCAACTCTAACTCTAATATATACTAACTCTAATATATGTATATATATATATATATATATATATATATATATATATATATATATATATATATATATATATATATATATATATATATATATATAGGTCTTCCTGTATTCATATATCTCTGTATTATTTTAAAATATGTATTGTTTTTTGTTTCTTTGCTTGTTTTTATATTTGTTTTTATGGGTTTCGACCTGAAATGAAGAATAAAGAGATATATATAATAAAAACAAATGATATATATTATAAAATCCAAGTGGGCTCTCTATGTACACGTTTGTGTCTCAGGAATCACACAAAATCTGACTGCTGCAGTTTAGCATACTTAAGGATTTTTGGTCAAGGAAGTCAGTTGCGAAAAATGCAAGTGAGAGGACCAATATTCTGGGAGAAATTAGTTATTTTGTAATGATAATTACTATATCACTATACCCAGAATGGGTTTGCTGTGACTGCTGGACAAATGCAGTACAGCAAACACAATTACACAACAGCACAAAAACTATCACATCTAGTACCCATGGATCCCCACAGGTCAACATACGAGTAAATAAGTACAGTGTTAAACCAAAAGAGGAAAAAAAATAAAATAAAATAAAAATAAAATATATATATATATATATATATATATATATATATATATATATATATATATATATATATATATATATATATGGTGAAAAAAAGGAAAAGGGCAAGTTCAGAGAAGGAGGGAGGACAATTGGAGGAGTGGGTCAAGTCAGAGAAAAGCTATTTCAGGCTTCTGTAGGGGAGGGCAAAAGTGACCTTTTGTAACTGTTTTTAGGCCAGGAGAACATAATTCTACCATAGTCAAGACTCATTTGATTGCAGTATGTAAAAGGTAGGTGAAAAACATACAGCAAATAGGGACAAAATTACAAAATTGGAGTATATTTCAATACCATATACACATATAACTGCTTATGGAATTGAAGTGTGAGCTCCAGACACCAGTTGAATAGGACATAAGATCATGCATCTCTACTAATTAAAATGGTACTGAAATAAAACTGTCATGAGGTCTACCTGAAAGATGTGTTTGTGCTAAAAGCAACTGCATAATTTAGAATAAAGGTAACTACAGCCGTGTTAAAAATATAAGGTGCTGCGTGACTCAGTTGCCTGGTAAAGTGACATGACATAACTGTGTGTTGCATAAGTACGTTTTCCCAAGCTGTGGTGATGGCACTGAGTGGGATGAGAGGAGAGGAGAGGAGAGGAGAGGAGAGGAGAGGAGAGGAGAGGAGAGGAGAGGAGAGGAGAGGAGAGGAGAGGAGAGGAGAGGAGAGGAGAGGAGAGGAGAGGAGAGGAGAGGAGAGTTGGTGTGTGTTCTCTATGTTCTGTAGGTCAAAGGTAATAAGTAAGTAATGATTGATGATGATGAATGATGAATGATGATGATGATGAGGATGATGATGAGGATGATGATGATGATGATGATGATGATGATGAATGATGAATAAGTAATGCTCCTCAGTTTAGATATTTGTGTATATTGTTGTGCTACCTGTAACTAAAGAGAAGAAAAGAGCTGTTCAGACACATTCTTTAGGTCCATTTAAGACCCTTCTTTTGTTTTTCATTGAAAGACATAACAGACATATACATACTTCTCTTTTTAGAAAATGTATTTCCACCCTCCTTCACTTTAGGTTAGCCTGCTAGCACTAATTACACACTTGGTAAGTTACTGTCAAACTGGGTGTTTGAGAGTGGCACTTGTTCTGCCCATTTATTTCCTCTCTTGTCACATTAACTGTCACAGCCAAGGTTTCTGTTGGACCAGGTGGGGTGGGGGGGGGGGGGTGTGGACACACCTGATTAGAATTAAGACTGAAATGTACTTTTCAGGATATAGCAGTGTTTGTGTGACATGTTGACACAATACAGGTACAGTCCATAAAATACTGCTCAGCATTTTCAACAGCAATAAGAACCATTTCTACCTTTTAATTCACACATCTCAGAGGAAATTACACTCCAAACAAGGCACAGAGAAATTCCCTGGGGGGGGAGGGGTGCACACACAGTACAGCACCTTGCCAAGAACAGCCACTTTGAACAAAATCCAATATTACACATTTATATTTTCTGACAATAAAAGTGATGACAGCCAAATTGCCAATAAAAAAAAAATACAAATCACAAATATTATAGTTTATGAAGCACCTGAAGTGTTATTTCTGGGGCTGTATGACACTGAAGCCCATTGTCCTTAAGTGGATTTATCCAGTTACTCAGTTAATCAATTGAAAGAAAAAAAAAAATGTAAAAATTGACAGAGAAAAATTAAAATTCCATGATTTCACGTGCATGTGTGTGGGGCTGATACCCTGGTTGTAAAAGCAGAACTGACTCCTTCTCTAACACATGCACACAAGAGCAGTGAGCAACACAAACTCAGCAGCAGAAAAAGCTAATAAATCAGCCGTGTATTGACCAATTGTGATTAATTGGTGAGACCCTATAATCAGGTCTGATTAATGGGCCAGCCCCCTGAATCGGTGAGGCTCTAGTTGGAACAATACAAATATAAATGTACAGAAAAGACACTGAAGGACGGTGGTTTGCTCATTACAGAAATACATGGCTTTTTAAAATTGGTTCCAGCCATTTGACATTAGGTTGTCATGGTATTTTGGGGCAAAAAAGTAAAAAAAAATAAATCAATAAATAAGTTGGCATCTCTCAAAAACCATTGGTCCAAGAAAATTTTATTTATTTATTTTTTACTTTTCTTACTATGAATTATTCCATCAAAGTTGGAGGGGATGGGGTGAACTGAGATGGACTGACCCACAAATGGTTACCCTGTTAAAATAATTCAATTGTTCCATTGAATAGAAGAAAATAATTAAATAGATTAATGGATTACAGGAAAAAAAAATAAATCTTTACCTGCTAAAGAATTTACCACATGTATTAACATTTATGCAACTATTCAACATAAATGTTAATTAATGTAAAGAATGAATCATGTAATTACTTTGCCAATATGAACATTAAATGATTATGTTTAACTGTTATTCACTGTCAGTTCATTCTTATTGTTGTATGAACTAATGGTAATTTATAAATGACATTTTTAATACATTACTTGATGAATAGTAAAACATTAAGCAACTACCTTTAGTTTCCTTGTTTTAGTTTTCAGTCTAAACAAACAGTTTAGACTGAATACATATCTTTAACACCACTCGCCAATGCATGTACTACAGTAGGAAGCAGAGATGAGCACATACTGTAAAACAAACAAACAAACAAACAAACAAACAAACAGGTGTCCTAAACACAACCAAAACACAATATATTTTCATGACAGATTTTCAAATTATGAGATACAACACAATGAGGGGGTGTGAATACATACAGATCCCCTCCCTTTTTTCTCCCATCATCCCCCACCCTGCTTCTTTCTCATCTAGGCAGAGTGATAGTGCCTCGTTAGTGCTAACGAGCCCATGGTCGGCTGATCTTAATAGCAGACTGATGACAGAGGTGGAGTTGGATGACATGGCCCTGGCCTCTCCAAACTATACTCTACAGCAGGGGTGTCAAAAGGCAAGGTTTTTGGAATTTTTTCCCAAATGTTCTACATTATTTTTTCATTTTGTAAATATGTATTAATTTTTTGTTCGTTTTGTTGCTGATTTTGTTTGTTTGGGGTTTTTTTTTTTTTTACATTTTTTTTAAAAATCTCATTGTTTTTCTGCCATTTGTGTCTTACTTTGCTCATGTTACCAATTATTTTGTTAGCCTATTATTAATTTTTGTTTGTGTTGTTACTCATTTTATTTGATTTGATGTTTTAATTTTAAACTGCTTGCTAAAATCTCAGGAGTTAAAGGGTTAAAGTGAATCACACAGAAGAGGGAAATCTCAAAAACATGCAGGACACCGGCCCATGAGGACTGAAGTTTGACACCTGTGCTCTATAGCCTTACCAAAAACAGCCAGCCAAGAAATACCCAGTGCTCATACATTTTCCCTCAAAACAGTATTTATTCATTTACATCCGAAGCAGGGGAGATGTTTGATCGTCTCATGTGTAGTTTGCATAAAATCTTTTCACTTCTACCATGTGTTTTTAACTTTTCACACAGGCTCAGACTCTTGTAAAACCCTGTCAGCCTCCAAAAAAAACAACAGTATTCTAAGGTTTGATGGGGTCAACACTAAACTACTGGAGAGAAGATGATGATAACGATGCCAGTGGGAGGGTATTTATCTCACACTGCTATGGGAAGGGGCTTGATCCCTGACAAAAGAAGAAGCCATTAGGAGGTGAATAGCTTGATGTCTTCATGAGTCTTTGGGTCCATAGCAATTAAACAGTTCTTACAGTGTCAATGACTGTGCTACAGGCTATCACACTTTCCCTGGATGTATGCAGAGGCAGCTATTTGATCTGAGCAATTAAGAGGCTCATAGCAATGCTACTGTTAGATGGAATGTGCCAGCACTCCTGCTCCTCTGCTCCCATTTTTATTCCATTCAGCCCCTCCTTCTCCAGGGAGCATTCATCAGTTTCACTCCTCTTCCTGTTAAGCGTCTTTCTCTGTCCCTCCGTCTTACCGCTTGGTATTCCCATATTGACTCTGTCTTTGTGCATACTTGTCTGCCCCCCCCCCTCCACCCCCCTCTATCTCCAGTGGATTTACTTAAGATAGTTTTAAAAAAGATCAGCAACAGACAATTCCTTGTTTTGATTCTCATCACGTATGCACTTTTTACTTATACAGTTGTGACACATTTCTGTGACATCACAATTGTAATTTGGTATCAGTTAGGTTGCCCTTCATACTGGCTTAGTTTAATAAATAGATATGAGGATTGTTAGGAATTTTCTATAATTTCTCATTTTAATAACATAAGCATTAATTTATATAATTAGCTCTGTATTGTTATTCTGTTCTGCTGCAAATAACGTTTTAACTATGAGCCATGTGATCTGAGGTACCGTTTGGAAAACACACACACACACACACACACACAATTCCACACCACATTCCCAAGGTCAGTGTTTCCCAACCCTGGTCCTCAAGGCACACTCTCCTGCATGTTTTAAATCAGGGGTGTCAAACTCATTTTAGTTCAGGGGCTACATTCATCCCAATATGATCTCAAAAGGGTAAAATAATAACAGTGAAAAGAATAAAATTACATTAAGATAATATTTACATCTATAATGTTTCCCTCAAAATATGAATAACATGGACAACTTGACATGTTTAAAGAAAAACCAGTGCAATTTTAACCATTTTCTGCCTCAGTCTATCAGTTTGTCATTTGCACATGTGCAGAACAACTTACATTTAAATTACAAAACATTTAGTATGAGGCCAAATATTTGTACATTAAAAAAATGACACTTACTTCTCTTCAGATATTTCAGCTGGTTCATATTTGTTCAGGTATTTATTCAGGTTTTTGTAAAATGATTGTTGATATAAACATGTTCATGGAATTTGACTTTTTTACATTAAAATCTGTAATTTTAATTTTAATTATTTACAGGTAATTCTGATCATATTTTACTGGTTCTGATCCATTTGAGATCTAATATTCTGTAAGTACAACCTGAATTAAAATCATTAATCACCATTAATATCTTCATTGTTATTCATCACAGATAGGACCCTCCGGTGGGCCACATTTGGCCCCCGGGCCTTATGTTTGACACCTGTGTTTTAAACGTTTCTCTCTCCAGTCACACCTGATTCTAATAATCAGTCAATCATCCAGCTCTGTAGAACAATGATAATGACCGTCAGGTGTGTTCAAAGACGGAAACATCCAGGATAGTGTGCCTTGAGGACCAGGGTTGGACCAGCATGGACTGACTGACCATCAGTAAGTGACGGTCCAATTAGAAAACGAGTCAGATGACATTGCAAAGTTCAACCCATTTGTTTAGGGTGGAGTCACCCAAGAAGATATTTTCAATTCAATTCAGGGTTTTTTGGGCCTGAGCCTTGTGGGGTTCTGGCGCTGGCTTTTGTATTTTCCATGTGACCTGAATAAATGATTAAACTGAGACCAGTTGTATCTTGAACTCGTCTTTGGAGAAAGAAGAGAAATCAACAAACATGAAAACCCTTACAGGATGCAGTAAGCTTAATTAAATAAGAAATCCCACTAACTCAGGTTCCGTGTTAAACTGGAACACACCGTATAACGTTTCAGAATTTCAAAAAATTACTAAACTACTATTCCTGGCAAATGTAACAGATCTACCATGATGGTTATACTTGAAGCTATTACATGGTAGAAGTCAAACTAGATGACAACCATTGCTCTAATAAGTTACTTTTACTGTCTTTTAATATTACTTGGTCTGAGAAATGTCAGAACTGAAGTAGGACAAGAACCCAAATGCACGACTGAAAACTTCAGGTTAAAAAAAATATCAAAGTTTAATAAAAAAATCACTCATACAGAGGATCTTAAATATCAAAAAGTATCAACTAAAACTCAATTAAAGAGGAAAAACCATAATATGACAAATTACTGAATTAAATGTACTCACTAGAGAGACAAAATACAGTAATAAAACAAAAGCCAATCAACAGACACATGGGGAAACAAGGGTAAAGGTCAGACTAGACAAAAGGAAATCAAAATCAACAAGTGACAACACATTCCAATCTTCTGGATGTGACAAAAGACTCCAACTGGAAATAATGGCACATATGGGACTTACCCAGTCTAACATGCTAGAGCTCAGCTTACTAACAAATAACTTTTGCTAATTATTTTATTAGTTTGATAATGATACTAAAGTTGTGTACTTACATTTAAAAAGTGCAACTAATTACAAATTTGATGATTGTAATACATAAAAGTACAAAAGAGGAAAAACCTTGACAAAATCGCCACATTAGCATAACTTTGATTTTGTTAAAATCACTTTAAAGTATGTCACTGAGTTACCATACCAACACTTGTACTTCATTTTAATATAAAGTTCAATTCAGTGCTCTGTACTTGGAGCCTTTTTTTCTATCTCCTATAGCAGGGGTGTCAAACTGCGGTCCTCAAGGGCTGGTGTCCTGCATGTTTTAGATGTTCCCCTCTTCCATTACACCTGGAGCCCATTGCATCATTATCAGTCTTCTGCAGAAGTGATGAGGAGCTGATTATTAACTCTTTAAGTGTCAGCGCTGATGAATTCTGAATGAATGATTTAGTTGAAATATTCAGAAAATTCTCCCGTTTTCCTTTTAGTTTTGTGGATGGAAAAGGTGTCAAAAGGCAACTTTTTTTTTTTTTCCTAATTAAAGGCAAAATTAAAACTGCTGGAACCAAATTTTAATACTAGTTTTCTTTTTAGGTTTTTTTTTTTTTTTTTTTTTCAAATTTTTTCATTTTGTAAACATGTATTAGTTTTTTGTTCATTTATTTGGTTGCTGATTTTGTTTATTTTTCTACATTTAGTTTATTTTTTAAATGTCTTACTTTGCTCATGTTACCAATTATTTCGTTAGCTTATTATGAATTTTTGTTTGTGTTGTTGCTCATTTTATTTTATTTAAATTTTTTTAAAACTTTTATTCCTGATTGCTAAAATCTCAGGGGTTAAAGGGTTAAACTGAATCACATGGAAGAGGGAAATCTCTAAAACGTGCAGGAAACCGGCCCTCGAGGACTGGAGTTTGACACCTGTGTCCTATAGAAGGTTAAATGGATGACTGAGGTTTCTTCTTTTTTTGTTTCCCCATATTTTAGTATAATTTCTATGAAAAACTCATTAAGTCTGTGCAGAATTGCTTGAGTTATTAGATAGTTATTATTCAATGTGGCAATTTGCATGAACCCGTCTAGTCCAGGTACGACACCCCATGACCTCTTTAGCCTCACTTATTCAATTAAAAGATGGGAGCTCATCAGCCTGCTTGACTGGATTGGTCCCATTCTGTCAGTTGTGCTATCTCTTGCCAGGAACCTGATCCATGAAGGTAGATAAGGTGACAACTGGGGGACAGCCATCCCCCATCCTTTCATCCTCCATGGCTGAGATCTATTCTTTATCACCCTGTGATGGTCCTTATAGTCTTTGTCAGTGTCTTACTAGTTTAACCCACACCCAACATTTTCCATCTTTGCTCTTCACATTGATTCAGAATTCTCCGTCCGTAATCTTTCTGCTCATCTTTGCAATTTTCTTTCCCCCTTTTTCTCTTGCTTGTCTTTGAAATTGTTGTCACGCATTGTGAGTTAGAAGCTTGATTTACTGTAAACTCACAATGTTTATTTTGGATTTTTCCAACACAATATTTTCTGATGTTAAAGACCAAAAAGGACTGCACTTCCTTCGCATCTATAAAAATAAATAGGATGTTAGATTACATTTTATTTGTGTTTGTCTACTCCTTATTCTAGAACTGGACAATACTGAGTCTCACCTGCCCAGATCGCTGCTTTATCTAAAAGCAGCATTACCTTTCTTATATACATGGTGACCCAGGTTTGTTGAAAGCAATAAAAGAGCCTTTTGAAATAGCACAATGCACTGAGAAAATACTTTAATGTCAGATTATGTTCTACAAGCTTTACAATCTATGTTTGATACTATCAAACACAGGTTTAGACACATTCCTATGGTACAGGTCATGTCTATCTGAAATAAAGCCAAAGGAACATGCTGAAGATTAGACTCAAGTTAAGTTGATTCTATTTATACAGATGAATACAAGCTGTAGAACTTCACTAATACATGTTGGTGACATTTTGAAGACTCAAATTGAGTGAGGAAAAACTCTTCACAAAGAAATCCTTGATCAGGGCAAAATATAGGAACCTCAAGAGATCAATTGATTTGATTTGATTTGAATGATTTATTTCAAACATGTGCAAAGTGCAACAATAATCCATACAACAACCTAACTAATAATAACAATGACTTGTCCGAAAAGGAGTAGGATGAAGCATAAGCTTATTTAATCCTACCCCTTCTTCACTTCCCCAATAACCTGAATTCATAATAATAATAAATAATAACAATAATAACAATACCAATAATAAATAACTGAAGTACTAAACATATACATATATACAAAAAACAAAACAAAACAAAAACAAATGAGCAGAGAGGAAAGTAGGTAACAAATAGAGGTTTTTTTTGTTTGTTTATTTGTTTGTTTGTTTTCTTTTCTTCTTCCCTTCCTTCTTCTTCTTTTCCCTCTCTTTTTTCTTCCCTTTTTTTCAGGAAGAATAGGAGGATACCTCTACTATGATGGACAAACAGTAGGAGTTGTTGGTCCATAAATGTTCAGTTACATGAGGTGCAGCAATGGCTCTGTAGAACATGAAGAGATGAGCAGAAAGTCACACTCTGTGAATGGATTCATTCATCTGTGTGTGCGCTCAGAGTGTCAGGTCTGGTCTACAATACTATAGATTCATGCCTTCAGTCCAACAGACGACAGCAACACTTTAAAATGGGTTCAGTTTGTTGACGTGCCGACAATTGTGACACAAGAAGTCGACAAATTATGTATTATTCTCTCTCCCCCTTCCATCATCTGATAGAATGTGAACCTTCGTTTTTCAACATGAAAACATGGAGCACAAGACAGTGATCTGGGAATCAGCTGACATGTGTTGGCTTGGTGCAGGTTTAAAAATGTCATTTGATTTGTGGGGTGGGTCAAATAATTCCACAAAATCATCACAAGAGCAAGACCAAGACTGAAGGAAGAAGATGATACAGGGTAGGATTACCAAACTGACTGATGTAGAAAACAATTGATTAAGTAATTATCTGTGAACCATGCAATAATGATCAATATTGCATCATAATTTGGACAGCCAGTGTGTTTGGATTATTATTTCCTGAAGACAATGTGATATTTTCTCTAACATGCTGGCTGTGCATCTTTGCTACTGTGTTTTTCTTCCTTTTCCTCACTTTAATTTAAAAGAAAATTCAAAGTGTTAGGTAGCCTATGCTTTTTTTGACTAAAATGTCTGGGAAGGACAGCTGATGCTTGTATTTTGCAGGTTTTTGTTCTGCTCTTTATTGTAGATTTTTTAATGTTACAGAGTTTATATTAGTTGTTCATTGTGAACGGTTGTGTGTCTTTGTTGCTTCTCCGCTGTCATACGACCAGTTGACTCAAGTTCAAATTTATTGACAAATAAATCAGTTTGAAAAATCGGAAGTTACTAATGCCCTACTTCAAAACAGCTTTACAGACCAACATAATATTTGGGCTTTAATCATTTCATGTCTTGTGCCAGCAAAGGTCAAAAGTCATTCTGCCTCTGTGAAAATGACTCCTGTTTCAAAGCAGCAACTTGACCCTCTTGTCTATGCTTCATGAGTCAGGGTACTTATAAGACTATCTAATCTCGTGGCCTACACTCCTCGTTGAGTGACAGCTTTAGAGAGGGTGTGCATGGTCCATGTGTGTCAGCATTAGTCGAGTGAGCGATCTCAGTGTCATCATCCCTTAGTGCCGTAAGTGAGCTGGCACTGTCGACTTGGTGCCTGCATGATGAAGGCCCCGGTTGGCACCTGTCAGTCAGTGGGTGGCCAAGTGTGGCGCCCTCCATTAGCCTGGCTGACAGCTGTGGACCTGGGGCATCACTCACTCCCGTGCCTCATCGGCTTTATGCCATCCTGCCAGCACCTGCTTAGGAGCTTTTCAGCAACACATTCACAAGCACAAAAATGCAAACGCACACATCCTTGTTAAAAGCCATTCACCTTGGACTCTGCTAGAAAGTAGAGACCTAAAGTCCTGGCTAGGCAAACACTTCACAACGACAACTTAGAGTAACTCTGACATCTGCTCCCTCCTGTCACTCTGTTATTTCCCTTGCCTTTCTGTTTTGCAGGACGTTTTTTTTTTTTCCGCTCCATCCCACCTTCCATGTGCCTTCCTCCTCTTTCCTCCTACCGTCTGAGGCCCATGGTTAATTCATGTAATACTTGGCTTTGGGACTTGTAGCCACTCACTTCACTGATTCAAGTTGGACTTCAACATTGAAAAGGGCACACATTTATCTGAGACCTTCTGGATGCTCAAAGCTTGTCAAAGACCTATCTGTAACTCGTCAAGTAGCCTGGTCACACAAAACTACTTTTTATATGTCTGTTGCTGAAACTTCTAAAGGATTATAGATGAAAAAAATGATTCTTGATCCTAATGTCGATGCCGTTATTAGCTAAGGTTTGTGAATAACATCAAAGTCTTGCCCCTGTCTGCCCTGTCTGCCCGAATCTAGTTAACAGCACTGGGCTACAAAGGTAATTTCAGATCAATATTCACCTTCTCAAAATTCACCACACCACTCAGACTCATAGCTCTGCAATGCTGCCAGAACTCCATTCCTACCTCTCTCTGAGAATTGATGTCATGGTCTAGTAAACACTTTTGACATGATGAGGATTGCACAACTCATGTCGGGGCTTCCTTTATGACAGTATGACTGCCATACTGTTAAGCATGACTTGGGGGGGGGGGGGGGGGGGGTGTCGTGTGATGTGCTTGACAAGTATGGCAGCTTGAGAGTCATCTGCTCCTACTCCCATGAATATTTTCTTCTAAAATCCAGCAAAGAGTCCTCAACTTTGTGTAATAGTATTTTGTTTAGTGTCTCTCTGATTGTTACTATGCTGAATGTCACCAAAACTTGCACTGGGGCAGAGGAAATAAAACCTATGGAACAGCTAATGTTAACCTAAAAGCCTAGCCACTCACAGACAATGGTGATATTAGCTGCTTTCAGAGTGTCCAGCCAGGCCATTAGCCCCAACATCCTAGCCCCTGTTAGCACCTGGCCTTAAATGTGTGGAAGCAACTAACGCGGGTAGGCCCCTGTTGGCTTAGCTTTGGCCTGGCAATCTGAAATCCACTATTGAAAACTCGGGGGCAACTGTGACCCACAGTCCTGGGGAGGTGATGAAGGAGTTGGCCTAGCTATCAGCGCTAATAGTGGAAAAGTCCGATAGCCATAGCAAGAAGCTAGGTTAGCACAAGGGCTGGCTGACATAGCTGACCAGATTGGCAAAGCGTAAAAGTGGCTGTGCTTTTTGGAAGAAGAGCATGAGAGGCAAAGCTACTGCTGAGGAAGTCACAGTTCTCCAGCAGAAGCTACATGACATTGAAAACAGGGAACAAAGAAATAATCTGCACTTTGTGGGATTCCCCAAAGGCTGTGTGCATTTTCTGGAAGGAATTATATCACACTACACAGAAGTGGTGGTTTACCAAAGAAGCAAGATGGAGACCAGCCTCCATGACCCTGACCTCTTATAACGAATGTTCTTAGACTCTGGTTTGATTTTACTGTACTCTGGGCTCAGGGTTTAACTCTCTTGAAATGAACTAAAATGGGGTTTTTTTTATAAAGAAATTCCAAAAACTGTAGATTCAAAAAAAGCATTAATCATGATTCCAACAGTTTTGAGATAAAACTGTTTCAAAGATTTAACACCATTTACAAGTAAAACAGCATCTACATACAGTAAGTAGCAGTAGTACCTTGGAAAAAGAATTAAAAATGTATCTGAATTTATTCTCTTAAGGTTCTATTGTGTATAAAGTGCTATAATATATATATATATATATATATATATATATATATATATATATATACATATATATATGTAATGTATCTGAATTTATTCTCTTAAGGTTCTATTGTGTATAAAGTGCTATAATATATATATATATATATATATATATATATATATATATATATATATATATATATATATATATATATATATATATATATATATATATATATATATATATATATATATATATATATATATATGTATATATACGTATATGATGTGTTTTTCTTGCCTGGTGCATGAGAGAGCCTCCTCAATTGCAGCATTTGTTGATGAATGCTAATTCCATGGCACACTGGACCATTGAGGAAGCCATAACATTTCATCAGGAGTTTTTCATTTTCTCCCAGTCTGTCGTTGATCTGGTCCACATCTGAGGTCAGCTGCTCACAGGATATGTAAAGATATTTGTATTTGACTTTCTCCTCCACATCAGGACTGGGTTCCTGTGTGATATAGGTGACCAGGTCCTGCATGAACTAGGGTCTCAACAAGAAGTCCACCAGTTTGTGGTTCTGGGCTTTGAACTCCTACAGAACGTCATCTGCAGGAGTGCACATGATGTCTTCTCACATTCTTTATTCATCTTTGATAAAAGAAAATCTCCACCCATTGTTGTCCTTCTTCTATGGTTGTTTCTGTAGAAGAATTGTTATGGTTTTTTGCTTATTGAATTAAGAAAAAAAAAAACCTTAAATGAAACAAAAAAAAAATCTGGAACGAAGCAAAAGGGGAAAAAACGTGAATTATTATTATTATTATTATTATTATTATTATTATTATTATTATTATTATTATTATTATTATTATTATTATTATTATTATTATTATTATTATTATTATTAATAATAATAATAATAATAATAATAATAATAATAATAATAGTAATTGATTAATTTCCATACAAACAACCATAGAAGATAACCACACCTTGTCTGTGGGATGCAAAACAACCTTTATTTTTATTTTTTTTTACACACATGCACACACTTTTTCCACTATGAACTATGTCTGCTGTCAAACTGCTAATGCTGCGTTGCTACACCATGATCTCAAACAGAAAATTGAGGCCCTGTACATGTCCTCAAAGTGACAAGTTTCCCTCATTTACAAACACAAAAATCTAAACTCAGTCAGACCCAAAATATCCCTTGAAGTGTTAGAATATCAACTTTCAGTAATTGTGTGAACAAACATTTGTATACGGACACTTCTTTGCTTGTTTTTTTGCATGAGGTGGACAGATTCTCATCTGAGAAAGATAACAGGAGAGAAGAGAGGAGAAAGATAACAGCAAAGTATGACAGAAGATATGACAGGATGAAAAAGGCTAGCTTAAAAAGCATGTATATATATTCCTGGCTCCTTGCATACATAAAGAGAGAAAACAGATACAGGTAAACAGACTTAACCTTTAGATAATAGCTTAATGCAGGATAAAAGACATATGTTTACTGAACCAAACAATCTGATAAGCCACACAGAGGTGATAAAAAAAAATATGAAGGCAGTGCACACTAAATGGAGATATGTGGTCACAGCTATTTTCTTTCTTGTGGTTCTGTATATTTGCCACCATGCACTCAAGTGTTCAGATCCATGAATCAAAGGAAGGCATCTGATCCAGGTGGAGTACTTGGAGAGGTACTCAAAGCATGTGCCTTTGAGCTCAAAAAATCTTCAATCTGTCTCTGTCCCACCATGCCTCTGTCCCTGTCCCCAAAAAACATGCTGTGGAATGTTTAAATCAGGGGTGCCCAGTCCTGGTCCTCCAGTAACACACCATTATTCATTCATTATCAGGCATCTGCCGAGCTTGATGAGAGGTTTGTCATTTGAATGCAGGGACGGACTGGCCATTGGGCAATGTGGGCAAATGCCACTGTGGCCGTATCACCAAGCGGCCACAACAGGCGGCATCACAAGCAAATAAATAAATAAAAATATATTGATTGATGCGGCGGAGCAGCCGCATCAATAGGCGGCCGCAAATGATTAGGCTGAATGAATGAATGAATGAATAAATAAATAAAGCGGACCGGCTGCGTCGATAAGCGGCCGCAAATCAATAAATGAATAAATAAAAATAATAAAAAAATTAATAAAGCGGAGCTGAAGGCGGCCACAAAAAAGAGGGGGGGGGAAGCAAACAAACAAAACAGCCAGTTAACCCTGACAAATAATAGGCCTACTAAACTAAATAATAATAATGACATTTTTTTCCTATAAAGGACAAATAGCCTGAATTTATTGCCTGAATCTGGGAAAAGCGCAAATATTGTGGAGTTATTCTCTAAAACACCTGTGCCCGACAATGTGCCCACAAATGTGGCCTCTCTCTATCAAAATTGCCAGGGCCTCTTTTTGGTGCCAGTCCACCACTGTTTGAATGACAAGTGTTGGAAGGAGGATAGATCTAAAACATGCAGGATAGTAGTTCTTGAGAACCAGGATTGGGCACCCCTGCATGGTTTAAATGATTCCAGACCCATTTCACTCACCTCCATTGTTACAAAATGGCTGGAGACTTGCACTGAGGCACATCAAACCCAGACATGGGGACTTGAATCTCAGACTTGGACTTGAGTCGCACTAAAGTCACACAAACGACTTGTGACTTGACTATAGACTTGCCATAAAAGACTTGAGACTTGACTTGGACTTGTGTGATATGACTCTGGAGTTCATTATCATGGAATTATTAGTTTTATTATTTAGTTTGTTTCAGTTTTTCCAGTGTGATGCCCGACATTATGGGAAAATCACAAGTAGAAATACCTGGGTTTTTTTTGCAAAGCTTTGTAACGCGTGCATGCTTCCACACGGTTCAAATTACAAATACATTGTATTTGGAAAGGGGTCAGGGGTAGCCCAGTTTTCCTACAAAGAAAACCAGTCAACAGAGGATGACATTACCATCACACACCTAGAACACATGAACTCCATACAATATGTCCGGACCTCTTTGTTGATTACAGCTCTGCATTTAATTCAATTATTCCACACATGCTTCACCTTGGTCATCACATACAGCTCTGCTCCTGGATTATGGACCACCCACAAACTGTCAGACTCAATGCTCATCTCTCTTCCATTATCACTGTCAGCACCGGCTCCCTTTAGAGCTGTGTGCTGAGTTCACTTCTGTACTGTTTGTACACTCTGATTGCTCACCCATCCACCCCTCCAATCACATCATTACGTTTTCAAATGACAACGGTACTGGGACTCATCTCAGGGGACAATGAGTCCACCTACCATGATGAAGTCCAAAATCTGTCCCTGCGGTGCTGTGCAAACAACCTGATTTTAAACACAAAGGAAACTAAAGCACTCAGATTGGACTTGAGGAAACGCACAGTCATCATTTTCATCAATGAACTCAGGACACAGTCATTATTTTCATCAATGATGGTGGAAATTGTGCACAGCTATAAATTCCTCAGTACACACATCACACACACTCTCTCCTGGACCACAAGCATCACAGCCACCATTGACAACATATTCACTTGCTCAGGATTTTAACAAGAAACAACCTATGCAAGAGGCTGCTGATAGCCTTTTATCATTCTGCTGTTGAAAGCATTTTACTGTAACATACTGCACCACCTCATAGTCTGTCTGTCTGTCTGTCTGTCTGTCTGTCTGTCTGTCTGTCTGTCTATCTATCTATCTATCTATCTATCTATCTATCTATCTATCTATCTATCTATCTATCTATCTATCTATCTATCTATCTATCTATCTATCTATCTATCTATCTATCTATCTATCTATCTATCTATCTATCTATTCAAAATAACTAATTTGACAGGAAATGTAGTGTGACTCAAACAAAGGGATGTAAAAAGGCTTTTGGCCAAGTTAGGATATGAACTTTAGGCAACAATAAATGTTATATCACAGGTACTGTCAGTACTCCATAATAAGAAAAAAACATTTTGATGTTATGTGAGTAACAGATACATTCCAGGGTCATTAGAAATAATATGGTCAAAGTTATTTGGGATAAATTAATACATAAGGAGCCATCATGACATCCTTAAAATACATCAGTTAACCAGGAAAAAGACAAGCAGTGGGTTTCTAATCAAAGAAAAGACCTGGACTTTGAAAGGTTGGAAATTTCCCAAGAGAGACAGCACTGGTCGAATTCAATTTCCTTCTAGATTAACTGACCGTTCACGCAAATTATAATTCAAGGAGACAGTGATGTGATTAGGAAGAGCTTATCCTCCCTCATATGGCAATTTAACCAATATGATCAACAAGTGAGGACAGAGGTGCTTTATATGAACATCACACAATGCAGTGAGATTATACTATATGCATAAAGTGAAAAGTAAAGATGGAAAACATATGTTATGTTCACAGTGTAATGTCTGAAGATCTTACGTGTCTTGATATGTTGAATATATATGTTTGAAGGAAATGTCTTGGTGGCCACGTTTACATGATGATTCTGAATGATTTAGTCTGAATAAAATAATTTGGAATTAAAGCTATTTCCTTCATGTTTACATGGAAATGTTGAATCCAAATAAAGGTATCCATGGGAAATGAGTGTATTCTGCTCTAGTTACTTCACCTTTAAGAGCTGGGGGTACGGAGAGTTTCGACTGGACAGAGCATGGATGCCCACGTCCACTTCCTGCTTTGCTTTCATTTCAACTAGCAACAAGGAAGGCCAAATAATACATGCAATTGTGTCCACAGAGACATATCATGCTATAACTCAATGAATACTTGAGATATCACCATGAAATTACATGGGCATATAAATATAACAAATGCAGATCTGATGCAATGATCAAAAAGACAAAAATCACATTATCGGTTATAACTCAAGAAGGGTTACATAACATTCAGATTGGTACCAAACGATGCAGAATGAAGATTTATACAATTCTCATATTCGGTGTTATCACATACAACCAATAGTTTTTGCGTGTCAAGCATAGACATATCACACTATAACTTAATAAATACTGGATATATACATATAACAATATTATCAACATTGCAAAACGTCAAGGTTCCATTTAGCAGAAAGGTCAAAATCACATTATTGGCTCTAATTCAAGAACAGGTTGTCTTGAGATTGGCACAAAATAGAGGTGAGGTTAGGCATTCTCTGAATCCTTGTTGGCCTAAAACTCTGAAGTCGATTATTGGGTCTTTGTACTTTTACATTTCCTTTTAATTCCATGTTTGAAATGTAGGCAGAACTATACACTCTTATCGTACTATAACCTTCCCATTACACACAAGTCAAACAAATTAATTTGTACTTTTACATTTCCTTGACATGTGGCTGAAACTTGTCACCATTCAATTTAAACTATTCAGACCTTTGTCCCTGAAGAGCACAACACATCACAACCTCTGTATGAGACTAAATATATTATTATATATAGTATAATATATATATATATATATATATATGGACTGGATAGACCAGTCCAGATTAAAGACACAAAAAAAGATTAAATAATGTGGAAAATACTATAGGAGGAGGGCAAAAGGTGTGAACTTGTCTGTCTCAGCTTGACACTGGTTGGCTGATGGTGTTAGCTATGACTCCCCAGAGTCTGCTTTTGTAATATAGTGTTAGACTGTTAGTGTTATTTATAGGTTGTAGCTCACCTGTCATCTGGAAACACAGAGTAATAATCGTCATTCCCTCCCCTAGTGAAATCTTCCTTAAATAGTTTGTCTTTTCTTTGCTTATTCGAAGTGACACCAGGTCCTATGTGGAAAGGCTAAAAAAAATTGACCCACTCATTTTCTTTTTAAAGTCTTTCTTATTTAAAGAAGCAGCGCATTATATTTTTAGTTATGAACAGAAGTACAAGCAGTTATTTAACTTACATCTTATATGTCTTGGGGTTAAACTGTGAGGTTTTCAGAATGATACAGACTGATATATTACAAGAAGTAAGAAGAAGCGTGTTTTACCATCAGTGTCTTCAGAAGGCATGGTTATAAAAGTTAATATGTTACTGAAACTACAAAAAAATAAGGTCATGAAAGACTAATTAAATGACAAGAGAGAAAAGGTAAACACAGGCAATGATACTGTGTACGCATCATGTTTGCTGCCAAGGTCCTTTATGCACTAAAGACTGTGCAAAGAGACCATAAATGAAGTACACATGCTGAAAATACTGGGTGTGAAGGTCAGCAATATCACTTAGCAAAATTAAAAGCCATCAGTTTCTGACAAGGCTGCTGATGTAGGATAATTATGTTCTGTCTGAGGAAGAAATGTTTAATAAAAAAACATTTGGATTTGTTGAGTAATGAAAATGTGAACATAATCTTCAGATCGAAATGTCTGTCTTCAGCAGCTGCTTGAAATGCATTGGTTTTCTTTGTACCTCTCTCACACTTTCTGGTCTCACAGGGAATTTACTGCTCAACTTTGTGCATCATTTCCCTCTCTCACTTTTTTTTTTTTTCTTGGTCAGTGTGCAAAGACCTTTGTGCAAATAAATCACACTCCTAATTATTATGCGATTTATTTACAACAAAGTTACTGTGGAATACTCTCATTTGCATAATAATGACAAAGGGGTCTCAGAAGGGTTGGCTTTAAACAGCTTGCGGGGTGGGGGTGGGGGGTGGGGGGGGCATTGAACAAAAGCAGAAGCAGGTCAGAGCCAATACACTGACGCAGGGGACTTACAAGCTTTGCTCACTCAGGGCTAAAATATCTTACAGATTTTTTTTTTTTACATCCTCTCAGCCTTACATCACTGTTTGTTTACATCCTTGTTTTAACATCTCAAATTTCAAAAAGGGTAAATAAGCAAAAATGTGACAAGTGTTGATGCTGTGAGAGAAAGACATTTCAATAGCTGTCATAATTGGAATAATTTTAACTCCACAAGGGTGATGTGACTGACTTTGTGAAAGCCAGTAGAAGGATTTGGTCAATACTAGGAGGAATAAAGTGGCAACTACAGTAGGTACGACACACACATTTCTTGAATGTTTTTCTTTCAGTTCATGGTGACAGTTGGAAAATATGACAATTGATGACTTTTTACTTCGTACTTTATTGATATTATCTCTAAATATGAAACAATTCACTTTCTGTTTGATTATTTTCTTGTACTTCTCACTCTGTTAGGTTAATTATGTCGGTTGTTCTCAGACATTTTTATGGTGATTCCAATGTAGTCTTCTGATGCAGTATTTTCACTTCAAGACATTGAATGAGTACATTTACATGCACTTAGAAATCCAAGTTATTGCCTTACTCCAATTAAACAATTAATTGGAGTTTCCCAGAAGTGCGCGTTTACATGCTAGCAAGAAAAATTCCTCTCCAGATAATAGGTGGTGCTACACCTGGCAGCTACACCTAGCGGCATGGCATTTGCTGAATGGCACGTTGGCTGAGCCGTTAGTGCTCTTGCCTCACAGCAAGAAGACCCGGGTTTGATTCTTGGACCGTGCAGGCCTTCCTGGATGTATGTTTGTATGTTTCTCTCCCCATGTCTGGATGGGTTTCCTCCGGTTGCTCAAGTTTCCCCCATCACCCAAAAACATGTCTGTTAGGGTCAAATCCTCCAACCATGTGACTCTGACCATTATCCTGGCTCCACAGCTGGAGATGGGTGCCCACTGCTCCTTACAGGTGCCCCAACAGCATCAAGCATGGGTTAAATGCAGAGGACAAATTGCATTGTACAGTGTATAATGATAAATACATTAATTTACCTTTACACACCCTTTTGTGTTAGCATGCTTTTGGTTGGCGCCAGAGAAGAAAAACAATAACTAAACAAACACATCAGATTTGAAGGACAACAACACAGAGAGAAGATATGGGCGATGATCCAGCAGCTCAGTCTATATCATATGTACTGTACACTCTGATTTATTACATGTAACGTACATGTTTTCATGCCGTGTCTCTGATCACATCGGGAAGGGGGCGTGTCCAGGCCAGTCTTAGTCGAGCTAAGGTTAGGTGGTGTTTACACGCATGGGGAAATTCAATTACAATCGCATTATCCGACTTGGTTACTCTGACTTCTCAAACTCCAGTTCGATTTGAAGGTGTTTACATGGCTTTTAAAACTTCAACTTCAATTGGAGTAAGGCAATAATTACAATTTCTCTAAGTGCATGTAAACATACCTAATAACTTATGCTTCATCTGTCTTTCTCCACACCTCCACGTCACACATTTTTAGCTAAGTTTTTCCTCACATATACATAGACAATCGGTAATTCAGATTTACATTTAAAAAAAAATGGGACATTGCAGTGACAAAAAAATTGACATAAAACGATATAATAAATATATTTATTAAAAAAACAGTCATGTATAAGTCATTTTGAAAGTTTTGAAAGTCATGACAAGTAATAGAAAGTACTTCTCAATGATAATAATAATGGATTGGATTTATAATGTGCCCTTTTTGGCCACTCAAAGTGCACCCACTATACATTCACTCTTACATTCTCCCTCTGGTGGTGGTAAACTACATATGTAGCAACAGCTGCCCAGACTGAACAAACATTCATACACCAGTGTGAGTGGCACTGGAGGCAAGGAGTGTGAAATGTCCCAATTACAGAACGTACCGACTTAGAACAGAGCAGGATTCTAACCATCAACGACCCAACTGAGCCCCCAATGATGCACAGTTGACCAATCCTGCGTAGGGGGAAAGTGGATGTGTGAGGGAAGAAGGTCTATGAGTAACAAGGCCCAAAGTGAATGCATTGATAAACAGACACAGACTTCAGCAAGTGTTTCATCTGAAAGAGAGACCATAGAAGCAATGTGAGAGAGAGAGAGAGACAAGGGTGTAGAAACAACTTTAGATGCAACTCCTGACACAAAGGAAGCCATAAAGATCCAAGTAAGTGATGGAGAGGAAGAGACCACAGGAAGGGAAGTTGATGATGAAGTCGTAGATGAGGGTGAAGGTGAAGGAGCTATAAGTAATGTAGAAGACTGTATCTTGTATCCTACAGATCCTGCCCACCTTATGACTTCATTTTTTTACCTTTACAGTCATTTCCACATGTGTCAAGGACCGGGACAAATGTGCCCATCCTGTCTTTTTCTAACTTTGAGCCCCTGCCCCTCTATAATCATGTGCACATCCCTGACAGCTATTACTACTACTAGTCATTTCTAGTCAGATCACTATCTAACATGTCAAACCAACATGTCCCACACACACACACACACTCACAAACACCTATAACAATTTCTGTGTGTGGAAATCTTATCTTATTACTCTTTAAAACACAAGCTAATGTGAGCCAGTTCAATCCCAGATGACCTGTGTGCAGCCTTATTGGTTCTAAACATCCACCTTTACTACCTTTTTCCACTTATTTTTCAGTCTAACCTCTTTCTCATTATATCTGGAGTTGCTGTCTGTTTCTAACGCCCACAGATCCATCATTCACATTGTAATTCAGTTGGTGTCAAAGGATTTCAATGATAGAAAAATCAAAGAGTAGGAACCTGAGCCAATTTAGGAAGGTGAGAACTGAAAATACTGCCTCATATTTCAGGTAGAGCGGTGCATTATATGTGCTGAGCCCAGTGGATGCTAAAGGTGAAAGCTAGTCATCCTGAACTGTACAATTAAATGTCCCCCCCCCCCCTCCTCCCTGAATGACAGCAGATAAAGAAGGGTGTCTGCTTTGCAAGTGACAAAAGGTCTATATTTTATGGGGGGTTGATTCTAAACCACTGTCCCTGCCCTCATTTTTAAAAGTCTTTCTCTCCTAAAACCAATCATCTATAACCTGTGGATCACATATTAGTCTGATAATAGAATATTATACAGAGTTTGGAACGTGTCTCAACTATATTTGTGAGATAAACAAAGATTTATGCAAGTGTTAATCCACATGTCCACAATTACCAATTATAAGATTATTATATCTTGGGTAGATAAATGTATAGCGGCCAATTTATAGGTTATATATCGGATATCGTCTTTTTTTTTTTACTTTCCAATATCAGTATCAGCCCCAAAAATCCAATATCAGCCATATAAATAATATGCAGAACACAATGGAAATGGAAATGCTTCTAGGGTTATTTAAGAAGGTGTTGATGTTCTGTTATTATGATATACCACATTCTACTGACCTAGAAATCTTCAGAAATGCTGTAGACAAACATGTTAAATATGATTCTGATGACATGATGATATGATGAGGCTGGGGATTAAAGGCCAGGATGGTGCTCACACAACTAGCTGGATAGAGAAGACCCATAGGTGCACATCACACCCGCCGGCTGGATGTAGTGTCCCAGGACTTTAGGGCCTGAACTGTGACCCTCACACAAGCCCAGCATCTTGACAGACCCAGATGATGAAGAGACCTGGTTGCCATGGTTGGGTCTCTTCATCGAAGTGCAAGAGAAACTGAGATGAGATGAGAATTAAAAACTCATTTTCCTCCTCAACAAAAGTTTTCTTCATATCCAGCCGACTGTCTTATCAGACTGCATCGACGTGTTTCGAGCTCAATGCGGGAGATATTTCTGTAGAAATGACAGCATTACGGAGAGCAGGCCAATTACATGAGCTTTACTGACTATTTGGGGTCAAAGCTTATGATGTACTGTATATATGACAATTTTAACATCTGAATAAACCCAGCACTTTGTTTAGAAAACAAATGTATGCTCTCGATACAAGAATGATAATGATGATAAATTCACACCTTTCTCCCTATAGATTATTTTGGTAATCCTAAGTATCTTTTCTCTAATATACTTTTCTCATTGTTACTCTTTTCCCATCTCACCCTCTCTCTCCCTCTCTACCATTTTAACTTGCCCACTCCTGGCTGGAGGCAAAACCACTGTGGGCTCTCAGTGGTTGGAGTCAAATCTCCCCAATTCCAACGGCTGTGAAATTGGGTTGGAAATGAGTTTGCATGTTGGACGTGGATAGGCAGTGTGTTCGATGGGGCTTAACGATAGTCTACTCTTCTGGATCTCAGCACTGTGGGGGAGAATAACATAAGCACCAGTCCTACAGCTACACCTCATTATGTAAAGGTCATACAGTAATGCAAAATCACCCTCGACATCAAAGTTTATCCACAATGCTTTACTGTAGGTAACTAGTACATTAATGCATGACGTTGTTTTGTAAGATTTATATATCTTAGATAGAAGCTTTTCATGCAGGTAATACGCTAAGTGAACCATGAATGGAAAATAAAATACATTTAAATACTTACTCATATATTTATGGAGGTATTTCTAGTTGGGCAAACAATGACATCTTGTAAATGTGCCAGAAATTAAAGGATAATACTGTACATAATATTCATATCTAATGTCTCTCCATGCACTTCCTTGACTCTGTGTTTTGTACATCACAAATATAAAAATTACCCTCCCCTTCTTTTAGCCCTGTGTCCAAGTTCTGTTCCTTCTGAACATGCACTAGGAGGTTTCCATTACCCCATTAAGCTTTGTTGGAAAGACAAGGCTGTGAGCCAACTCTCCTAAACTTACAAGCACAGACACATGGGTTACAGTCTTCTCTATGGGGGCCTCGCTGTTGTCAGGATGGACATAAACATACACATTCAACCTCCCCCACATATATGTCTGTGTGTGTGTGTGTGTGTGTTCATCCTTATGTCAGCTTGTGTCATCCTGTGTGGTCTCCTTTTTTGTCTCACTGAAACCTAAGAGCTGATATTTATCCTTTTTAGAGCTTACACAGTAAATTTTGCAGTGTTAAATCAACACTTAGAGAGTTAATTTGGAGACAATGGGACCAAATACACTCTAGAAGAAGTTAAATAAACTCTCTAAGTGTTGATTTAACACTGCAAAATTTACTGTGTACCCTTTAGCAGTGTTTCAGGTGCTATTAGAAGCATTATTAATTTGTTAAAATTTAAAATAAAGACTGTTCATTTAGATTTGATCTGTTGTGTATTTTGGACCAATTCCTTGTTCAGTATTGACAAGGACCGACCGACAGACAGATAGATAGATAGATTAATCCCTTGGGAAGGTTCCTCTGGGAAATTAGTGGTCCAGCAGCATTACAATACCGTATAATAGATAAAAATACGTATAAAATATAAATATAAATATATACATACATACATATGCACAATAAACACAATAACACAATTATGTATATATACATATATGCACATACCCAGACATACACCTAAAAATATACAATATCCACACAATATAAGTGTATGGTATTGTACAGCACTTAATATACACTCACTCATCCACACACTCACACGCACACACTATGTGGTAGTGCTAGTGGCAGAAGTTTGGGCAACTTTTATCTGTGAAGCTTTTCTAAATAACAGAGGTTTAACATAAAACGTAGACTTCCAGCCCATGTGTCACTGTTGCTTTGACTCATTTTTCTGCACCCCAAAATATTGTCAATTTTCACTGACCTCACAATTCGATTCGATTTGCAATTAGGCTCACAAAATGGATATACTTAAAAAGTTACATTCAAGTGATAAGCTATTGCACGTATTATTTATTCAAGATTTGCTGTATGTCATTATGCATGCTCATTCAATAAAAAAGATAAAAAACAAGTGGAAGATGTAACTGTAGTTTTATAATGATGCCTTCAGGCTAGGAGCAACAATTTAATGAATAAAATGACATGTAATGGAAATTAAATGACAAAAATATCACAGTCTGATAAAGACGTTCACTGTGGGAAAGCAGAGACCCGACTACTTAACATCTCTTTGGGCAATTTGCCTACGTTTGTTTGTGCCTGTGTCTCTGTGTGATGGACCCCAGTGGCTCAACATGCGTCTGTGTCTGTCTGTACAGGTCCCTATGGTGAGACATGGGGATAAGTGGCAGTGGGCTGCTCAGGGGCCACTTAGCAATGGACGACAAGATATGCTCATAGACGGAAGGAGTCGTAGAGATATAGTAATTGTAGATATGGAGGAAGACAGACATTAACAAGAGGAAGGCCTTGTCATTAAGTCTTGGAAAGTGTGCGGGTGAGAGCTTAAGAAAAAGCCAGAAATGGAAAGAGTGGGAGCTGAGAAAGGTTATAAAACCCGACTGATTTTTTTTTTTCTTTTTTTTTTTTTAAATGAGTTTGAATGTCAGGGAAAAAAAACAATTTCCTCTCTGGTGGTGGTGATGAAAACTCACAGTGGAGTGTTATTAAGGACAGAAACACTAGTGAGGGAGTGGTAGCCACAGGGAGCGGAGGAGGAAGGACCCAAAAGAGTCAATATATACAGCAATTCACCTGATATCCAGCTGATTCAATTATAGGCCACCATTACTGGGAATAGTCAAGCCTGAGGTGAGTGACGTAAATTTCAGATAAAGCCAGATCTCAAAATGAGGGGTGAAGGGGCTGAAGGTGCCTCAAGGTTGGCAGCGGAGATATATACTGTAACTGTAGAGATATAGTTGAGGTAGTGAGCCTAGAACCAACCATAGTGCTTGTCCCTGAGTAAAACACTGTAAGGAAGTGAATTAATGAAAGTAATAGTTCAGAAATTCAACTAATTACATTCATGAAACAATAATTCTGTTATTGATTCAATTACTTTTTGGGGACAATTTGTAACTAGAATTAATTACTTTTTTTTTTTTAAGTAATTTGTTGAAGACTGGTTAGAAGCAGAAGTGGTCAAACTGTCTAAATTTCCTTCTTCAAGTGATTAAACAAATTATATGTACAATCCCACCCCCCAAAATTTTTTTTATTTTACAGTAGGTTACTGTGGCTTATGTTGGCGAACTTCAGCAGGAATGAGGCAAAAGTGCTCTGTGACACCTACGCTGCTTACTGATTAAGTGATGGATGACTGAAAAGATGGAGCTGACTGATACAGATGAGAGTTAGAATGGATCTGACAGAGAGCTGAGAAAGCCAGTGACCACAGGAAATGCAAGTTCCTGGTGCCTGCACTTTTAGACTTTACAGAAACAACCTGATAATATTTCTCTAAATAATAATATTTCTGGAAGTTTTCTTTATTGTGCCACCGCATGCCTTAGGAAGCAGCACAGATACAGGTCGAGGAAGCGTGATGATTTGTGAAAGAGAAAATGTGCACCTTACCATTGTTTAAAAAGCGAAAAATACTGCCCATATGTGACATAAACAGACTACAAACTAGTATTTGGATGTATAAGATAATAAATAAATGTTCCTGGCTTCCTGAAATTTACCATAACACCTCCTTTTTACTAAACTCAGATTTCCACAACCACTACACAAGTCATTATTTAAGGCCAATTAATACAAAATCCAACCAACGACAATTTACTATCATGTACAGTACAGGGGTCCCGAAACTCCCTAACCCTAACCCTAACCCTAACCCTAACTTGAATCAATCATGTTCCTCCTTTACTACTTAGAAAGGTCATACTAAAACTGCTTTTATCAATAACCCTTCATATTCCTTAGTTTTTTCGTTTCTTTTTATTATTTGTCCTTAAAGTCTTATTTAACTCATGTCCATGTGTTATTCTAGTAATGGTGATTTCTTTTGTATTTGTGTTTTATTGTATTGTTTTATTGACTTCTTAAAAGTTACTTTTCACATTTGATTCATTTTGAGTGTTAATTAAGTTGATGAAGGGCTGCCTGCACATGAGTGTATTAAGCTTTTAGGTTTTCTTTCTTTCTTTTTTGTATTTTTACTGCTCATGTATTTGTTATCTTTTATAGTGCATAATAAACTACACTCACAAATACATCCAAACTCTGCTCAGAAAGGTTCCACTGACTGGTGTTGGAATTGAACCCAGGACCTTCTTGCTATAAGGCATGAGTGCTGACCACCACACCATCGTGTCACCCTCTCAACACAACATATTTATATATATATATATATATATATAGTGTGTTAAGACGCCAAAAAAATAGATTGCTTCTCTCAAACCTTCCAAGTAGTTCCAACTGTCAGGTAAATCTGAAGCAAACTGTACAAATGATCTGTCAGACAAAAGAAAAATATTTCCAACGAGTCGATTTGAAATGAATAATCTTGAATCTTTGCAAAGTAGAGGAGCAGTTAATACTTCTCCTTCACAGTCAAACCAGAGCCATTCTCATCTGAGTTTACATGTCTTCTCTGTGCCTCCTCTGGGGCCTTTGGTTTCCCCCAACAACAGGTACATACAGATTAATTCTCCTGTCGTTGTCAATGAAGCTCTGGAGTTGGTCCCTGAACACTTTCAATGACAGCACACTGCCTACTAATGCCTGCAATGTGCTAATGGTATGGATGGGTAAAATGCAAAGACTGATATAAAGGATAATAGAGGGAGCTATAATAGAGAATAATGTTGCATTGCTGTTTTTTGCAAACTAAAATGATTGTCATTTCCTCATATGAAGTTGAAAAGCAATTTAGTGTACTCTTTACTTCACATTTCCTATCCTCTATCCTTTCCTAATTATGTTTTTGCACCGACAGTAATGGGAATATCCAGGTTGAATCTAATTCAAGAACATAGTTTGAAAATATGTTTCCACCCACTAAATCAAACATGAAAATTCTCTTTTTTTTTTATCAGATTTTGTCATTTCCACTGATTTATTTTTCTGTCACACTTCTCAATATGAATAAAAAAAAAAATCAAATGATTGATGAAAATGAGAATTTACCTGGTAAAACTAAAACCAAGCAAATCTTACACACAAACAAAGACCAATGTTTCAATCGTCCTCATAAGTTCATTCAAACTACTGACTCTTGGATGACCACTTTAACCTGCCAACTCCATCAGGGCAGCATTTCAAAGCAATCAGTACTCACTTCATACTAGACCTTGCCTTCACTGATGCAGTATACTGTATGATTGTCTTCTATATCTTTCAGTAAGGGTCACTGTACCTATTTAAAGAGAAGTGCATGGCCAGGTAGAGGCAGTTACATGCTGAGTCCATTAACTTGGAAAAGACCTGTAGAACAGCTAGAGTGGCATTTCGATGGAGTCTTTTCACCTTGACTGTACCATGCTTTGTATTCCCAGAGGTGTTACGATGCTGAATCCACAGCCTAAAAGATATCTCTGCTTTGTCTGCTAAAATTACTTGTCATATATTCCCAGTGGCTGCATGCTGCTTACCACTACAGATTTAATACAAAGAAAGACAAGGTTGAGAGATGAAACTCACTTTTTAATTATAGTGTATGGGAGCTGCTCTTCAGAGTTGCAAAGATAAGCAGAAACCAATCTGTAAGTTAACTAGGAGTACAATAGTTGTAGAGTGTACTCTATGACAGTATTGCAATACAGACGCAGCAAAGTCAAAGTCTAGATCAGGGGTCTCAAACATGCGGCCCGGGGGCCGAATGCAGCCCGCTGACAGTTCCAATGCGGCCCGAGGGATGAAGAGTATAATAACCTATTATGAAATGATTCCATGTTTTCTTCTCAGCTTTTTCTTTGCCTATAAATGATGACAAGTTCCAATTTGTCTCATTGTTTGACTGTAGAAAAATATTAAATTACGAAAATATTTACTTTTACAAACTATCCCGTAACAATAAAATGTGAATAACTTGAAATATCTAAAGAAAATTTGACACAATTTGAACCAATACAATTTCTTTGTAGAACATGGACTAATGATAAGTCGAGGCAGAATATTGTTAAAATTGCCCTTATTTTCCTTTTTTAAATATTTGGATAATTTATAAAAGTATTTTCTTAATGTAATGGGTGTTATTTTGCACTAAAACAATGACAAAAATGTGTAGTTGTCAATATTTAAAGGTTATTATGTTTTCTTTTTCCTGGTCTGGCCCATTGGACATCAAATCAGGCTGAATGTGGCCCCTGAAGAAAATGAGTTTGAGACCCCTGATCTAGATGGTTGCAACTTTGCAAATCAAACAGGTCAGCCATTACTCACAGCTTTGGCCATTCAGTTCTTGCTAATACTTTCCATTCATCAAACTGTCCTTGACCAAGACAGTGAAGTCCATCTGCTCTGTAAGGTTAGGCCAGGGTGATTTACATAGCAATGGAGAAGTGCAAAGTATTTGGGTGAAAATCTGGTATCAAGACCAAACTTAATCCAAAAAATACATTTTGATTGAAAGGCTAACTCATCGGATTAAAATATTGTTCTGAAAAGTTTGGGAGAAAGTGGAAGGAAAGTCAAAATCTAATACCTAAAACTTTGATTTAATTGTTTTCATGACATTACTATTGGTTATCTGGGTAAAATATCATACAAGGATATTTTGTGTTTCAGTTGTTCAGTTATTTTTGACTGACATCATTACACTGTTTTGTCAATATTTAGATGATGCAAACACCACACTTTCCCCTGTATTTGTGGAAACTGCACTGTTCCTATTCATAAATTAACTTTTTTGTTTCCTTTTTAGAGTTTTAGAATGAATCAAAATCATTTTAAACTCTTTACATAATTCTGTTTAGATCAGACTCATTCTATATTTGAATTCAGAATCCAGGTTTTTTTGGCCTACAGTCATTATTTGCCTTTATTTCTTTAGCATCAGCAAAACAACACATTATAAAACCTCTGCTAGTTGACAAATACTAAAACTGACCACTTCATTGCAGACAGATGCTATAGTGTGGCTGTACTGTAAATGGACAGAAATAAGGTCACGACCTGTACTAGCTAAAAAATATATATATAGTCAGCAAAACTATAGAAATGATTCTAAAATAGATTTTATACAAATCTTGGATGAGAATAACAAGAATTCAGATAATGCCTAATCTCGCCCCTATTTTGTGCCAATCTCCAGTTTCTATGGCAACCTGCTCTCTAATTAGAGCCAATAATGTGATATTGACCTTCACCTTTGACCTTTTGCAATATTGATAATTTCGTTATATGTATATATGCGTCAGTGTGTGTAATATATCCAGTATTGATTAAGTTATAGCATGATATGTCTATGTTTGACACACACAAACAGTGTTACAGAAGTTAATTTTGCGACATGTCACCTTTGACCTCCAGAGGTCTCAAACCTTGACTTTTGACCTTTACTCAAATGGATCATTGCATCTGATGCACATTAGCTATATGTATGTAATTCCGTGGTGATCTCTCATATATTCATTGATTTTGGCCTTTATGCAAAATACGACCTTGACCTTTGACCTTTACTCAAATGGATCATTACATCTGTGCATTAGCTATATGTATATGCCCATGTAATTTCCTGGTGATATCTCAAGTATTCATTGAGTTATAGCATGATATGTCTCTGCGGACACACACACACACACACACACACACACACATGGTGATTACAATAATCTCTCCCAACCAATGTTGTGCGAGATTAAAAACAGGTTAATCTCTTTAGCCATGCACAAAAGTAAATGTGCTTATATGTGGTTATATTAAAATGGTGCATGTCAGTTTAATGGCTTGACTCAATATTAGGCATTTACTGCATAATGTGACCTTGTATAGAGAACATGTGTGTGTGTGTGTGTGTGTATGTGTGTCCAATTCATTGTCCTTTAAAAATGAGCTGAAAGGGCATGAACTGTTCTCATGCAGCGCTGAATGTCACTGGGTTAAGCCACAAGTCTCCTCCTCCTTTTCCTCCCTCACTCATGCCTCTTGTTGGTGTCTTTCTTACCTTCACTCACAGCTCATTTGGTTTCTGACTTGATCTGCCACTCGGCCCATGTAGAACTAAAAATCAATATTGTCAAGAACTGTCCTTGCATCTTTTTTTTTTTTTCCCTCTCATTTGCCCTCTACAGTCTAAAACTCCTCATCTGCACAAACTGTGAACTGACAGAGGTTCAGATGTTCTATGTGTGACGTATTCAAGGGTACGTACTGTATGTGTAATATGATGGTGTGTGTATACAGTGTGAATGTGTTGACCTGATGAGATTTGACACACCAGTTTACACTATAGGAACTATCCTCTAGAACAGACTTGGGCAAAATAAGGTCTGGGGGGCCACATGCGGCCCCATAACTGGCCCTAACCAGCCCACATGAGGTCACTGGCAAATTAGAAGCCAATGCAAATGTATATCATACAGCTTTTGTTGCATAGAATCTGTTAAATTAATGTTTTTTCACATGTACTTTCTACACTCAACTCATATGTCAGCTAATGCAAAAATAAAAGAAAAAAAAATCATTAAGAATACGGAGATTTTAACATGACACAGACTTTTTTCTTAAGTGAAGTCAGAAAAAGAGCTGAAATACACAAGCAAATCTGCAGTTAGGATTGTCCATGTAATGTTAATATGGAGCTGGTTTTGTACATTTTCGCAAATTTTGTGAATATTCATTAAATCGTTGTATTCTGTATCATTGTATTGTTTCATTTACTGTTTTTTTAAGATATATATATATATATATATATATATATATATATATATATATATATATATATATTGCACAGAGCTAATAGTTGTATTATGGGCTCTACAGTTTAATTTACTGATTTTTTGTTTTTTTTAAAGAGATATTGAGCAGAGCTACAGGTGAATTGATCCGGCCCTTAATAACTGTCAACATTTCTCATGTGGCCCCATAGGAAACTTAATTGCCCACCCCTGCTCTAGAAAATGAGGACTGGTCTCTGAGATCTCACAATTCTATCAATTCTTATGTGATGTTCTTCATTTTGCAGCCTCCTCAGGTAACATGATTTGAACAGCAGGGCTTCTCATATGAAAGTAATGTCTTTACGGTAGACTGACAACATCTCATGGTCTCATGGTACTCTGTTCTGAATACTGATACTGTCACACTACACTACAGGGAAACATTTGACCCAGAGAAGTGATCAGAAATGACCAAGACTCTGAACATTTGAAGATCTTTGACACCCTGAGTCTGTTGACATTCACATTAATACTCCAAGTATTGTGCGATTTCTGGAATTATCTGATTATTCAAGGTATCATACATACAGTGTAATCTGATGCTTTACTGGACAACATCAGTAATCTGATTATAAAACATTAGATTAACACTCCTGGATTTCTCTTCAATACTTTGATGTCTTCCTATATCAATATAGATTAATTTGATTTATTTGGTTCTTTTATATGTATGTATGTGTAAGCAGGTACATACTGTACGTACTGGACTGGACCAGACTGGAGTGGAGCATCTAAACCAGGATTTTTTTTGTTTTATTAGCACGTCTTGACTGCATGTAAACATATCAGATCTGATTACTGTATCACAATTATCTGATTATATCCAGTTATCTGATTTTTATGGTCATGTATACAGGCTACACTGTGTACACAGATTAGTTATCCATTATTGTTTTGTTATTTTTTGGATCATTTATTAACAGAATAACTAAGTAAAATCACTATTATACTGTAGTCAACCTGGACCAGATTCACATACAGTATACCTTAGAAACTTTTCACCAGTACAGCTCCTGTCTGCACCCCACATCATATATTTATAAGCAGACTTTTCTTTGTATCCATTCACCTCTGAGAACCTTTTTTCCCCTCCAGATGGATTTTTTTTTTTTTGCTGCCCTCTCTTTACCCTCTGTCATATTCTTCCTTTTCTTCCTTATTTTAGGCAACTACTTTATTCCTTCCTGAATTCCTTCTATATCCTCTGTATAATAACCTTAGAGTCACCATCTGCATCCCTGTTCTGTTCCTAGCTTATAGATATTATTGATGACTGGCAGGACAGTTTAATACTTATCCAGGTTAATGTCAGAGCAGCAAGAATAAATGTGATGTAAATGATGTACATCATGTCATTCACCAATAACATAGAGAAACACCTTGGGCATTTCATTGTGAAAAATACATTATACTAAGCATTTATATGATTTAATACTGCAGTGGTATGGATTTTGTTTGATGGGAAATATTCTATAGCTGATGTATTCTGTTTCTTTCTTCCAGTAATAGTTAGATTAACATTGAAGTTGGAATCATACAGTCATACACATTATACACGGACCCCCAAACCTGTGCACATGCAGAAAAAAATATTGTAGCTTTCTAAATAACATTTTCTGTTTGTGTATAACATAACTCAAGAAATTTGACATCGCAGTAAATGGAGAATAGATTTCAGCAAAATCGATTGATCGATTGGTTCTAGTGTCATTTCCAAGCTATCCTGAAAGCTTCATTGAAATCCTTTTTGAGTTATGTTGTACACAGATAAACAGACTCCTTGACAGAGATAATTAAGTTACTAAGATTTTTATTTTTAGTTGTATGGCCAATGCTGTGAGAGGCATCATATAAACTGCATTTATAAGATCTGTCCTACACAGCTCCTAAAGCCACATTCTGTGCTCCACTGTGTGTAATTATGCTTTCATACAGATGGTCGTCGTCGTCCATTTCTCCACCATTATTCCTTTTTTTTGATGTAAGAACCCCTCCCTGCACAAAAGGGTTCCAATTATCCAAAAGGCTTTAGGTGTGTTTGATACTGTTCAGACCCTGAAGCAGATTTCAAACTGTACAAACACTACATAAAAGCACATAAGCCTTTATGAGTTTCTCTAGTCTCTGGTTATTATTCTGGGACCAGTGTTGTTTAAATTCTGTTACAGTTAAGTCATTAGTATTGGAAAAAGAGGGGGAAATAAATTGCCTATAACTTTGATGTTGCTTCATATATTATTGCATGGAGTCACTATGTCTACAAATTAGATTTTTACTCAGACACATGATTGATTTCTACTATGTTTCAAAATGAACATGGATCTCACCTGTCACTTTAACTCAATAACGTATGTGTCACTTTACAATTTGTTTTATTTTTGTCTCTTTCATCCCCTACTCTTTATAGTTGTAGCTGTTCTACTGTTCTATTATGTTCATTGTTGAACTGAGTTTTTGCAATTTCAGTCTTCTGTAATGTGCAATGTGACGTGATGTCCAATTATACATAGACATAGTTTATTGATTGACATAGTTTACTGATTGACCACCAACATTACAATCAATAGTTATGATAAATTCTTAAATATACATGTACAATAATTTTTTTATAAGTGATGGTCGAGGAGCCCAGATAAAGGCATGGTATGCCGCTGCATCTTACTATATAACAATGTTACATACATTATAATATAAGGTACTTAAATATATGCCTTTAGAATTAGTGTTGACATTTACATTGCATGTGCATATATATATATATATATATATATATATATATATATATATTGTGATGAAGCACATTGTGGATGGGACAAATATAAGTAAATAAATAATTACATATAAACAAAAATATATATATATGTTATTTGAGTGAATAAATTGTACATAGATTCTTGCTTTGCGATTTCATTTTGGCAGGATGGCCAAAATCATACAGCCTCCTGCATAAGAATGTGTTATACATTTGTTTAGATTGTGTGGCCATTTATTTAGATTAACCAATTAACTTATCAGTGCATGTGTTTGGATGATGGGAAGAAACCAAAGTACCTGGAGAAAACCCACGCAGACATGGGGAGAACATGCAAACTGGAATCGAACCAGGGTCCGTCTTTCTGTGAGGCACCACTCCGAGTGTTAACCACTGCACCATTTATTTTAATGAACTTAATTCAATTATTCAATTCACATGACTTTTTGCAGAATTGGCAGATAGGCTGCTCCCCAGGCAAGGTGCTAGTCTTGTCGTGCACCACACTGGCTGCAGTGGTTGAATTAATTTTCTGACATTTAATAGAGCAGCGTGTGATATTTGCAGAGCTTAGTGTGTCAAGACTGAGACTAGGCCACTCACTCCAACACCCCCTAGACAGGTAACCTGCGTACTGGTGGCAGACAACCCTAAGTATATTGAATGTTTTTTTTTTTTTTTATGAGGGATTTTACTGACAGTTATTCCATTTTTAATCTAATCTTTTAATAACTTACTATTTGTTTCATTGAATGCATGTCTGAACCCTTTTTATCTTGCATACTGTGAACCTGTTTGCTTTTCACTGAGTATATTTTGGAGTAAAAGGCTCCAGGTGGCGTTGTCAATTAGCCACATTGTAGCACCAAAATTTCCACCACATACGGGTCACATTATTATCACAACCCTCCAGACATCTGCCACCATATACCCCAGCTGCTGCAAACATACACAATATGTGCAATAAGCAACTGGAAATTCTAGGAATCATTTCGCCACGTAGATATTTCACATAGCAGCCATTTGGAAAGATGAAATTGCAGGGAATTTCCTTCCAACAGCAATGCTCTCATATGTTCTGCACAAAGCCTGGAAGCACTCGGGCACTATTGGTGAGTACTGAGTCCAACTGGCCTGAAATGTGCCAAACTCTTCATAACCATCTGAACTGTTTTACTATCCACTCACTTAGTTCATTTTGTTTATATTGACTTACAGTGCTTTGTTTCTATTAGACCTAACACTAATGGTTTCATTAGTTATCAAAGAATACACTGCCTGAATACCATGGATTTCCCATTGCTTTTATAACAAGGAAAAAGCAAGTTAAAGAACTACAGTAGAATTTGTTCTACAGTAAAATGGAACATTCCGGCTGCTAATTTAAGGCACTTCATTTATAACTATCAACACTATTACAATCACATGCTATATGTAGGAAATCTAATGTATCGATTCAATTAGGTTGCTTATTATCATGAGAAACTACTTCCTCTGTGGCATTATACACATTTAATTTAACATGAAACATAAAAAAATGGTTTAGTTTGTATCTAAAAGACCTTCCACACATGCTACAGCTGTGCAAATACTGGCAAAGCCACTAAAATACTTCAACCTGCATGAAATATGTATAAATGTGTAAAAAGTTGAGCACAGCACATGGTGACATTCAGAGGCAGTACTCCCTCTAGGGACATTTAACTGTGTTAAATATAGATGAAAAAGTGTTCACTAAATGGCTTATTTCTTGGCAGTGGCATATGTAACTGGTGGACGATGACATACACAGAAATAAATGGTGTGAATAACGGATTTTCAATAAAACAGTATTCTGCTTCTAATGTGCTCTCGTAGTAAGGTAAATATATTCAGAAACATGGGCGTCACAGCCATTTAAAATGTGGGGGTGTTCTAGGTTGTGGCACATGAGCAAATTTTTCTGTTATCCATTAATGGTTATATTTTTATATTAAAAAAGTAATATATGGCTGAAAATAATAAAAATGTGAACAAAAATTTTACATTTATTCAATTCATGAACCAAAACAATGAGATAAAAAGTAAAAATTATGAGATAAAAAGTAAAAATTATTAGATGAAAAGTAAAAATTATGAGATAAAAAGTTGCAATTATGAGATAAAAAAAAACTGATATAAGTTTGGATTTAAAAAAAATCAGACACTGATTTTACAGACATTGTTCCTCTTTTTTCTTACAAAAATGTTTGGTCCATGTCAGGAGAGATGACTAAAAATATGTTCCTCAAGGGGAACATCACTGAAAAAAGTTTGAGAACCACTGTCTTAGGGTATATGTCACAGAACAAGCCATAGTTTAGTTAACTTAGTTTAACAACAGGAACATTTCTCATTACTTACTGGTTAATGACTGTTTGTTAACACCGCGAAGAAGAGCTGTTTACATTACCCATGAACTGAGGTGCGCTTCATTTACATATGCAGTTGTGCCGCCCGGGCCGCCTGAAATAAAAAGTAGGTGAGACCAACTCTCCGTCCGTTTCCTGGATCCAGTAACGATACAATATATAACCTCAGGAAAAAGTGGGGGGTATGAAATCATCTGGTTGGAGAAGTGGGAGTGTTGCAACGCCCCCATCCCCCACAGGTGCGACTCCCATGTTCAGAATAATATACTACTCAGACCGTTTTAAATAATTAACTAGACGACCATAGCACTGCATCTTGAGGCCTTGAAACTAGTACTTGACTTTCTTCATTTTGGCAATTTAGAGCAAAAAATGACCATATTTAGACAAGAGAAGAAGTAAGGACAGGAACGTACAAAGATAATGCAAGATTGAACACCATGTACTTGGTACCATTTGCTACCAGATACAGTCCTGACCCAAATCTTAAGATCAGGGTTAAAAATGACAACAGACCCCATTTTGCAATGGATGATAATAATCAGTTTGTCAGTAGTGCTTCAAAATACAAAATATATTAGAAGAAAATAGGAATTCTTGCCATTTTCCCCCAGTCTTAAGAGAAGTGTATGTTAACAGATCCAGTTGTGTTTGAGTATTGCAATGTCAATTTCATGTTATTTACACAGCCACGGGATAGGTAGTAACAATCATGTAACGCAATACTGACTAAATACTGACATTGAGATGATTCCCAGGTAATGGGTTATATAACGTACCTTAAGTATTAGCACCATGAAGTTTTTGTGGGGTTTTTTAATCAATAATTCAGTAAAATTATTTGAAAAATATGTTTACTGAAGACAGATACTCTAGGTATTTGTCACACAAAACAGCAGTGTCTTTATTTATAATATTTTTAAGCCTTAATACAATAAACAAAAGTGAAAATTAATTCCCTGTACTCCCTGTTCATGAACTGTGAAGTTAATTAGAAAGACAACATTTATTTTTTTATACAAGGTTGTGGCAATGTTGACCATTTGAACACAGGAGTAGCCAACAAATGTGGTGTTGGGTTTTCATTTAGCCTCATGACCTTTATTTTTCACCCCAGTGTTTGCTTGTGGATAGTTAGTGTTGTTTATTAATCCAGCCCAGTGCTGTTTTTTTCTACAGCTGCCTTCACACAATTGCAGTGACTGCAGTCAACTGTACTAAACCAACTCTAGCTCTTGACCTTTGACCTTCAGGATGTCTTTGTGTCCCCCCCTTAGACAACATTTTGATCATGTGCCACCTTGTCATTTACCAAGATTCCAAGCATACTGCTGGAGGCCCATCATCATCAACATCATCAACATCATCACCATCATCATCATCATCATCATCATCATCATCATCATCATCATCATCATCATCATCATCATCATCATCATCATCTGCCCTTGAGTCACAGAGTGTTGCAGGGAACTGATGGGTGTCACATTACTAGGGTGAATGCATCAGGTCATCCTACAGACTCAGAGCAGCACTGGTCCATTAGCATGTCTCAAAGCCTCATCCACCCCTCCCATCAGTATTATGTAATAAGCATCTTGATGCCACAGTCCTTTCACATAAAGGTTATGACAAGCATGCATCAAGACAAATGCAATCTTAAAATAACGCAAGATGCATCAAAACACACACCTGACTACCTCTGTCTCCATGTCTATCTTTGTTTGACAAGGAGCCCATTGGGATTGACTTAGAGGGCAATAAACAGAGGAGAGGGCATTAATGTTGACGTGACATTGTGATGATAGTGGAGACAAAGTTAAATGGCAGACAGAGATTGACAGCTGCTGATCTGCTAAAGTTCCAGCAGGGAAAGAAAAAAAAAAACTTTTGCTGCAATGCATTTTGGGATGAATTTTAGAAGCTTATATTATTGCTGTATAATGCTGTATTACCCTAATCTATGCTGACTGGCTTGAATGTTAGGCTGTGTTGCCTGGCAACACTGGCTAATTTAGCACAGAGTCAGCAGCTTCAGTTGCACAACCGTTTTAGACAGTAAGTTCTGTTCAGTTCAGGAATGTAAGAAACAAATGAAGAAACTACAGCAGACGGCTGGTAACTCCAACACTCAGGACTAATACTACCTGCTGTTCTACCAAGTTGTATCAGAACCTTTTATTTAGATTTAATTTCAGTAAGCTTTCGAGAGAATTGTCATGTTATAATCGATAAGTGAATGCAGGAGAGATTAGTTAGAGAGCAATAAATGTGTTTGGATATGTACGGTTTTGGAGGCAGAAATCTTACACCTCTCATTAATAATCACATATCAATCATATATCATTAATAATCATATATCAATCATATATCATTAATAATCATAGTAACAACTGCCAACAAACTGTCAGTCCATGAAATTACATAATGGTGAAAAGCTGACTATTATCTAAAGGTGGAGCAGTGGTTAGCACATGTGCCACACAGCAAGAAGGTCCCTGGTTCGATTCCCACACCAGACCTTTCTGTGTGGAGTTTGCATGTTCTCCTCGTGTCTACGTGGGTTTTCTCCAGGTACTCCAGTTTGCTCCCACCATCCAAACACATGCACTGATAGGTTAATTGGTTAATCTAAATCACCCATAGGTGTGAATGTGAGAGTGATTGTCTATATATGTTCAGCCCTGAGATGAACTGGAGACTCATACAGGGTGTACCCCGCCTTTACCCATGGTAGCTCGATTAGGCCCCCAGTGACCCCTGTGACCCCAGTGAGGATAAAGTGGGTTCAGACAACAATACGGAATAAGAACATCCATGTTGTATTTTGGATTCAGTGAAAATAAACAGTGAAAGTGTGTCTCGTGTTATAATAACTCATGTCATCTTCTTCTGAACCACTTTATCTTTGAAAGGATCACAGGGTACTGGAGCGTTTCCCAGTTACCTACATATGGGTGATGTACTATTTCAAATGAGTTAAGCCTCCTGTTATATTAATTTGTCAGGAACAGCATGTTTAATTATCCAAAAGATGTTTAAAAATTTTTTAAAAAAATCCCAACAAGCAATATTTAATTTCTTACTATTCTATCAATATTTATTTAAATGCTGTACATCTAACAGGTAATGGTTCAATTACGATAATTCATTTATTTTTCATAAAATTTAAAAAAAAAAAATGTTTCAACACTTTATTACTTTTGAAAGACTAACATATAAAATCTGTGTTACAATATGTCTCACAGTTGTAAAGAAAGACATAGTCCCTTTTACCTCCAGTTTGATTGTTGGATCAAATTGACCCGAACTGTATCTATGTGACATAATTATAAGGGGTTGATCACAAATATGTGAGATGAACCATTTTAATATTACATGTTGATTACACTCATTAAGGCAAGCACAAGTTTCATGCAGAATATATTTTTTTTTCCCAGATGTTTAAAATTTAAAACGAGTCAGTTTGACCCATAATACAACAGGAGGGTTAAACATGTTAAATGACAGAGGGTTGCACTTATAGGTTGTTAGCCGTCATGTTGCTAGGCCAGTGAAGCTTATTTCAGTCTATTTACAGCTACACCTAATTGTCTGCCTGCAGTGTATTGTTGGTGTTCTGGCACATTATCTTGTAGATTTGTATAATGTAATTCACCCCTGCTGCAAAAAAAAATATGATAAAAAAATAGCCATAAATCTGTCTGCTGCAGGTATGGCTTCTGACCACGGATGTGCAGGGCAATTGATTTAAAGTTTAAAGTTATGCTAGTGTAAAAGTGATTTTAATTCATTATAAAACTCTTCTGACACAGATTAGTCTGGCACAGTCTAAGTAATTAATGGAAATGCTGAAGCTGTCTGTACAGGAAAGGAGGTATAGCATTTATTTTATCTTGTCAGCATTATAATAATATTGTCCAAAATTCTAAAAATCACATCCAGACTTTCTAGTCATATACAACACAAAGTCATCATACATAGCCCAAGAGTTTGTAATTCATCTGTACTTTATAAAGTGAAAAATGTCTGATTGTGATTCTAGATCAAAAGTTTGTCAAATGATCTATTGACACCCCACCCCCTCTAAAAACACACACACACTTTATTCTCTATATTTTGTCAAAAATAAATAAATAAAAATAATAATAATAATAATAAAATAAAATAAAATTATAAAAAATTAAATAAAAAAATTAAATTAAATTAAAATTAAAATTAAATTAAAACTAATAATAATAATAATAATAATAATAATAATAATAATAAAAATAATAATAATAATAATAATAATAATAATAATAATAATAATAATAATAATAATAATAATAATAATAATAATAATAATAATAATAATAATAATAATAATAATAATAATAATAATGAGAAAAAATAAATTTGTTTTTAAACTGTTTATCGTGTTGTGTTGTTTTCTATGTTTTTATGTTTTTATGTTTTTATGGTTTCAAAAAGCATTATATTTGCTTGTCAGAAATGTGCAGACACCCTGTAACAGTATTGCAAAAGTCTTGAACATCACTTTATTTTACTTTTAATTTCACTTTATTATTTTTTTCTTATAATTTATACCACTTGAAGGGGATATGCCATTATCTTTTTCCCCCCCTCCCCACTGATCCATAAATACACACTTGTACACACCTCCTGTACTGCAATTAACTCACACCTGTCTGATCACTGGAAAAATGGAAACAGATGGAAGCACTGTAGAGAATGTGTGATTTTGCAATTACGTCTAACAAACACTGAGCATGTAATGACAGACTGCTATCCAACAGATGTAGGACAAGCAACGTACAAACACACACACACACACACACACACACACACACGGTTGGGAAAAAGGAACCGGATGCTGCCTTAATAAGCACTCACAACATACAATGCAGCCACTCAAGCTCTCTTTGAGCCTCTTTCTGTTTCTGCTTCTTTCTTCCCTTCTTCCAGCCTCTTTCTCCTGTCTCCCCTTCAGCACAGGCCATCTAATGACAAATAGTGAAAACAATAGGACTTTGAAACAGGAACCCACTGTGCGGTATGAATGATAAGCCTTTTCTCACACACATGCTTTAACACCCGCAGGGTAGGAGATATGTGTGGCTGCTTGTATGACCTTGAATTGGTTTCATGTCATGTGCGTGCATAATGAGGCTCTTTGCTGCGTCGTGCCTTCAGGGATGGATGAGGGGATAGAAGTATGAGAGGAGTTCAGACAGTGCAGACCCTGGCTTTTACACTCAAATGATGGAACCGCGATGACAGCTAACGGGACGAGAAGATATGCTACGAGTTTCTTTTTTTTTTTTGGTTTTTAATAAAGACAAGAGTAGAGATGGAGAGACAGATGTACTGAGAGGTGTGAGAATAAGTATAACAACATGATGTGGAAAGAGAAAGGAAAAGATATTAAGATTTAGATTAAGCTTACTGTATGTGTTCCTGCAAAAACAGATAAAGTAGGAGGATGGACAGAAAATGGTGTGGAAGTGGGAAATGTCATTGATTTTTTTTTTTTAGCATTTCAGAGCAAGAATCAAAATAGAACACAGAATACATATAATCCAATGTATTTGCTCTATATAATTGTGTATTACAACAAGCATACAGTACAGACAAAACTCAGCAGTGAGGATGGATCTTATCATAGTTAAAAAAAAAAAAAACTCCCAAACTTCAGTTCCTGCCTCAGCTTCATGTGATTATCTGAGAAGTCATTCAAAGTGACAATTTTCTGTCATTCTAAAAACAAAATGCAGCGCTTGAGCTTAAAGAGGGGAAAATACAAGTCACTCTTTTTATAATGCACTTTAAAAAAAACAATTTTGACTGACTGAACATTATTACTGAATGTTCATTTGCTTTTGTTGTATTACAAGCTAGTATAAATACGTTAATTAGTGTTACATATTGCCTTTTTGGAAATAAATACATGTGATGTTGACAAGTATTCACTTCAAATGAGTCTGTAATGTGACATTAAATAATAAAAATAAAAAAACACCATATTGTATGTTTATTGGACAAAGGGTAACATGTGTTTTGTAAGAAAAAAAACTACAAATATATGTTTCTCCATATTATGAATTAAGGTTTACACTTCTATTTCTTAAGGTAGTCTATAAAAAATATGGGAGTTGGTTTGATATTGTGACTGTATTAATTAGCATTGGTGTAACGAATGTAGAAACATAGTTATTTTCTGTGTGTGAGAGAGTTTATTTATTTATTTTTGTTTAATATTTGTTGTATATTTTGTATAATTTTTATTATTGTACATACTTTGGGGAAGAGTAATGACATCACCTGTCCACGTCAGTAGTTGGTTAATCATTTGGTCATGTGATCCATATGATATAGATCACTAAGTTTCATTTTTGAGTTGGTCAGTGTGTGTAAGCAAGGTGGAAAGAAAACGGACTAAAAGGAATAGAAATTTGGACTTCTAGTGGTTCCTGATCTGGTTGGAGGCGCACACGGTATGGACATTGAAATATTTAGTGAAATATTCTTGTGTTTAAATTGTGTTTTTGTTTGGAAAACATTCATATTTCAAGCTAGCTTTTAAGCTAAGCAATTTATATGACAGTTGTACTGATGTGTTTGTCACCGTGGTTTATTTCAGTGTTCACGGTGGTCTTAAACGTCTGTAAGGAAGAAATTCCAGGAATAAAACGTTTAAATCATCAGTCGGAGCGTGGCACCTTTTTGTCAACCTGTAAAGAAAAGTTAGGAGCAGCTATAATTGGGAAACCAAAAGCTTCAGGTCTGAAAATACCAGTTCAAAAATATTTGGGTATCGCTGTAGTGTTCAGTTCCTTCACTTTCCACTTAAGGAATTAAAGCCATGATGAAAGAAAGTCAGTTCAGTCTTTTCTCCAGAAATGAACAAAGAACAAGTGAAACCTCACCGCTGCCACAGATAATGAGCTCTGAAAGGTACAGTAAAAAAGTGCAAAGTACAGTAAAAACTGACAGCACCAATGATTCTGCTCACTACCTCTTACTGACTGGAAACCTTGGAACTATTTCTGAACATGTTTTGCGGCACAAATATCATAGATCCAGTACAGTATGTACGTTCATCATCTGTAAGTATAAAATTGAATGTAGGGCTTGTATTTATTACCCTTAGCCCCCTAAAAATATTGACTTAATTGCAAATTATTTTGTGTTTTTGTTCAAATATGTTTAAGACCTGTTGTTCCACTGACATTGACTGAAGTAACTGCAGCATCAGTTTGTGTTTGAGCTGCAGGAATAGAGAATTTATATATTTCAGGACATTTATTTTACTTTTTTTTTATCATATAACTGTCTAAAGTTATTATAAAATGTAGAACTGTAGTCAAAGGCCAACGAGCCCTGGCTTCCATCACCAAATGACACCCTCACCGATTTCTTGAGTACCTATAAGAAACATAAATACTGAAATGATAGTGTGCTTTGTGTAAAAGTAAACAGACCTGGCCTCTGAAAACACAGGAATGTTGTTCTTTAAGTGAATTCAGCACCGAGGACAGAGGCAGAATCACAGAAGAACTACACAAGGTTGATTCACAAGGACATTTAACTGAAATTGGAAGACTCTTTGATCAGGTTTTAATCAAACATCTTTGATTTTCAGTGTGCGTCAGAACCAATAAAAGTCACACACACACACACACACACACACACACACATACACACACACACACACACAAGGACAAGGTGATGTTGCTTCACCAAAGACACTGTTTAAAAAAGTAAAATTAAGGTTGATAACACTTGAATTAGACAACAGTTTTTGCTTGTGTTTTTTGAAAATAGCATGTAAAAGTTAAATTAAAGTTAATTATTGTAATCAGTGTCTGTGTTTGTGTGTGTGAGTGTGTGTGTGTGTCCTCAGAGACATATCATGCTATAGCTCAATGAATGCTTGAGATATCACCAGGAAATTACATGGGCATATACATATAGCTAATGCACAGATGTAATGATCCATTTGAGTAAAGGTCAAAGGTCAAGGACGTATTTTGCATAAAGGTCAAAATCACATTATTGGCTCTAATTCAAGAACAGATTGTCAAAGAAACTTGAGATTGGCACAAAATAGACTTGCTTTTTTTTGTTTGTTTGTTTGTTTGTTTGTTTTAAAGGATTATTCCAATAATAACAATCTATGTTTATTTCTCATTTTTAATGGAAAATGACAGTTTTTCAAAGCACGTCAGGTGTCAGCCTGAGCTTTTAATATTAATATCATGATGAGATTGTGACGTCCAAACTCAGAACCCAAATGAGAGGCAGAGGTTTAAAATATATAATATATTCTATTATTCTGACAAGGAATTCTTAAAC